>NXFB01000063.1:106373-130538 GCA_002525835.2 Ipomoea batatas
CTAAACCAAGTAATAATAATCATCAACGAAAATGTCTTCGTGCCACTCTAGTGCAGTGGTTATACCGTGTACCGCGGTCCACAATATATTGTGGACTATGGTAACAAAATAACGTCGTTTTAATAAGTGGGGGAAACGGCTCCCATAAATCTCCGTAACTGATACTACAGTTCATCTCAAATGATACGACAGTTGTGTTGGACTGATACTGCAATTTTGTTGGACTGATACTGCAGTTGTGTTGAAAGGGAACTGCAGTTGCGCGGAACGGAGATAGTTTCATCCGTCTGGAACTGCAATTGCGCGGAACGAAGGCAGTTTCATTCGTCTGGAACTGCAGTTGTATTGAACTGATACTGCAGTTGTGTTTAGGCCGTTTACCGTCTGGAACTGCAGTTGTGTTGAACTGATACTGTTGTGTTGAACGGATACTGCAGTTGTGTTGAAAAGGAACTGTAGTTGCGCGAACGGAGACCGTTTCATCCGTCTGTTTTCATTAATCAAAACGACGTCGTTTTGTCACTTGGACCACAATGCTTTTAAAATTTGTGACTCAAGTGCCAACCAAGAAGTTAGCTAAACCTATACCGTACCTATCCTAGTCTAAATAAATAAATAATAATAGTAATAATAATTATTATTATTAGGGCTATTATTAATAGTTGGGCCTGCCATCTATAATATGGTGGGCATACACTGTACAACCTTCAATAATTGCTGTGAGGTCCAGACTCTACCAACTTAGCTAGTACCAAACAAATAAAGACTTGAAACACAACTGATGAATATTTTCTCATGTCACTCAAGCCCAAACCAATAAGCTATATACATATGGTATGCTAAATAAATAAAATTATGGAATGCTAAATAAATAAAATTATGGAGAGTTCAGTAATTAGTTGTTATCGGATAAGTGATATATATAGTTGATTGTATTATTTATTTTGATTAACTGATATTATTAACTGTTTATACAAAATTATTTGATAAATTAGTTGTTTATTGTCAACAATGAACCTATAAAATGACATTTATGACATGGATATAATATTTTATTTATTAAATTATCTTTAATTTAAGCGATAAATTTTAAAATAAGTTTATTATTGTTGTTGTTATTTATTATTTTAACTATTTTTTTGGAAAATGGTGGTTTTGGTCCGATCCATTAATTATACCTATATTGTAGGTATTATTGTGATGCCTTGTTGCAAATAGAAAATTAAAAATGCAATTGTGGTAGAACCAATACTCTCTTTTTACTTTTTATTTTTTTTTAAAGAAAATAGAAATGACATATGAATTGAAAGTGCTTATAGGTAGATTGAAGATTCACTCCAACTTATTGATATGAAAATTAAACAACAACGCACATAGTTCGTTGTATTTATTTCAACTAGTAATACTTAGTAAACTTATAAACCAAAACAATTTTGATTTTTTTAGCTAAACGCCAATGGCAAAAAAATGTCTGTCTAACTCAATGTTTAATTAATTATTTATACAAAATTATATAAATAAAAAATGACTAAGTGTCCTTCAATAATTTAGAAATTTAAAATGAATTATTAATATTAACATAATTTGTTAGTAGTGGACTAAAATTGCCACTTTATACATAATTAAAAGGAAAATTTGTATATGGTAATAATTCATAGACCATGTCTACAATGTGTATAATTGATTAAAATCGTCATTTTCCCTAAAAATAATTTAATAATAAAAATAAGGCAAAAACTTGTATGAGACCGTCTCACCGTGAGACGGGTCGGGTCGGGTCGAGTCATGAGGTAAATGTAACACTTATACGCACAAATGTCATACTTATATGCTCAAATGTAATACTAATTAGGAATAAAAATTTTGTTACTTATAGGGATAAATGTAATACTTTTATGGGAACATATAATACTTTTACATTTCGATTTAAAAGTATTATATTTTTCCTCAAAAGTATTATATTTTCCCTTATAAGTAAGGAAAAATTGTCAACATTACTTATTATGAAAAATGTAACACTTTTTCTCTTATAAGTAACAAAAATTGTATTCCTAATTAGTATTATATTTGAGCATATAAGTATAACATTTGCACATATAAGTGTGACATTTGCATGGTGCGCCGACCCAACCCGACCCGTCTCCCGAATAAGAATATGTGAGACGGTCTCACACAAGTGTGAAATTTGAAATAAAAATTGATTAAGCATAAACACCATAATAACTAACAACTATAAGTGTAAATTAGACTTTAAAAATGCAATTAGATGATACTAAAAAGCTACTCCAAGTAGTAATTTTTTAATTTTTAACTTATTGACATCAATAAGTTAAGTCAAAAAGTTGTTTACTCCAAGTGAAATGGTTCTACCTGCTTTTTTCAACTCCTAACCGTTATTGTTTGGCTACTTTAATTGTTTTGACTGTTTTGGGTTAGACCAAGAGTGTTCTGGATTAGATTTACTCAATTATCTTTTCACTAACCCCTACTCCTGAGTCGGGAGTGTAACATAGTTAGCATGGGAGAAATAACAATCAAACCCATCCCTTTTAAGTTTAATTTTGGTCAATATGCAATACCACCAAAACCTCCCCCAACCCAGAGTCGAGGAATTCAAAATCGAAGTGACGAGAACGTGTTCCAAGACGGTCAAAGCATAGCTCAGGATGTGGACCTTGACCATGACCGAGGACTAGCCTTAGCGTTGTGGCCAAGGTTGGTCATCAACCTCTTCGACTTTTTTGGCTTTTTTTTTTTGTTTTTTGTTTTTTTTTTTTTCAAAGTAACCCAATCAAGCCACAAAATTCTAACGCAAATTGTACTGTTATGGTTTGGATTCGGGTATAAGTGCACCAAAGATGCCATTGAGCAAATCTCCAAGTATTTTCTTAATGAAAATCCACTATTCGTTGGGTGTCGTAGGGGTTTGACCCCATGGTCCTATTAGAGTTGTGTGGAATAGTGAACCCCTAGCAAACACTTTTAGTGTTCTTGTAGCTAACTAACCACTACTTCCCTCATATGGGGAAGGTCTGACCTCCCACGCCCTTAGGGCATGATGGTTTGTTTGCTTGCTTGTTTTTTCTTTCCCTTTTCCCCCTTGAACTTGGTCGAGGCAGGGCATCAACCATTTTTGTTAACATTTGAAACTTGGCTAAGGTTAGGTCCAAACCATTTTTCTGTGAACTTTCACCCATCCTTCTCTACCAACACAAGAATTCCGTAAATTAAAATATAATTGGTGTATTTTATTTTTAGATGACAAGATTAATCTGGATGGACTATGATCAATAATTACACTAATCCTATTGTGAATCTTCCCTTTCTTAGTGGATGATTTGTTTCTTGCGTTGTGTGGACTCTTTCTCCAACTCCTTTAATTTTCCCCTTCTGCCAGAGCTACAATTGTTTCAACAACAAATAAGTAATGAAAATTATTTTCAAAAAAATAAAGTAATGAAAATTAAAATCTCAATTATGATTACAATAATTAATAATAGGGAAAATTGTGAGTTTGACCCCTGAGTTTTAACCAAGTTCCGACTCAATCCCTAAGATATGACTATATTCGAGTTTAGTCCCTCAATTATTTGCGAAGTGGCGAGTTTAATTAGTCCCCAACGGTTAAACTTGACGAAAAAATTAAAAATATTTAAAATTTGAAGGGTAAAGTAGGAAATTCACATTTTATTTTCTTTATTATTATATCAAAACTACTTTCACAACATTATTTTTCACTTCAGCCTCTTATTTCAAAATTCTTCAATTCTAAAAATATTTTAATAATTTTAGTATGACTTGTTAGGAACCTGGCTATCGTATAACAAACTTAAGAGTTAGCACAAACAAAGAAACACTTGATCATTGTCTTCAGGCGTAATCAATAACCCTTGATGTTTAGTAAGAGAAATCATAACAAGTCATACTAAAGTTATTGAAATACTTTTAGAATTGAATAAACTTGAACTAAGAGGCTAAGAAGTTAAAAATAGACAAAAACTTGTGTGAGACCGTCTCACTATGAGACGTGTCGTGTCGGGTCGGGTCAAGATGCAAATGTAGCACTTATATGCACAAATGTCATACTTATATGCTCAAATGTAATACTAATCAGGAATAAAATTTTTGTTACTTATAAGGGTAAATGTAATATTTTTAAGGGAAAATACAATACTTTTACATTTCGATTTAAAAGTATTACATTTTTCCACAAAAGTATTATATTTGCCCTTATAAGTGAGGGGCACTTGTCAACGTTACTTATTATGAAAAATGTATTACTTTTTCTCTAATAAGTAACAAAAATTGTATTCTTGATTAGTGTTATATTTGAGCATATAAGTATGACATTTGCACATATAAGTGTGACATTTGCATGGTGCCTTGACCCGACCCGACCCGTCTCACGAATAAGGATCCGTGAGACGGTCTCACACAAGTGTGACCCGTAAAATAATATTGTGAGAGTGGTTTTGATATAATAAAGAGAATAAAATGTGAATTTCCTACTTTATCCCTCAAATTTTAAGTATTTTTTAATTTTTCCGTCAAATTTAACGGTCGGGCACTAAACTCGTCACTTTGCAAATAACTCAGGGACTAAACTAAAAAATGGTCATATTTTAGGGACTGAGTCAGAACTTGATTAAAACTTAAAACTCAAGGACCAAACTCACAATTTTCACTTAATTAATAATAAAACATTTGAATAAATAGAAAAAAATTATTTATAGAAAAGCATAAAAATATTTGAACTCAATATAATTTATTTTCTGTAAATAGTTAACCCTTAACAGTATGTCATGGAGCCATCAACGGCGCAAATAATGTTTCTAACAGTTGCAGGACAATAATTTGTTGTGGTAGACTGGTAGGCATATACATCGTTTAATTTCCATATGTCCTCTCTCAACATAGTACAATCATAAAAGACGTTAACCTAAACCACCAAAAAAAAAAAATAATAAACAATAAAAAAAAATAAACCTACATAAGCTACATACTATCATCAAATCATCAATGAATAATCCCTCGGCCATTCGAGCGCCAACTAAGACGCTACTGTACTTAACCTAAACCTAATAATAAGGATAAGATCAACAACAAGAATAAGTCAATAACATGTTTTCAAAAAAAAAAAAAAAGAATAAGTCAATAACATAATAACAACAACAACAACAACAATAATAAGGGAAAATTGTCCTTTTCCCCCTGAATTATAGGCTTATTATAACACTTTTTCTTTTTGAATTATTCATGTATTCACATTAGACCCTTCAATTCTTCTAAACGTGGTAGTTTTTCCTTGATATATTAAATAGACATTTTTACCCTTAAAATAAACATTTCATTTATTTTTCTTCTCAAACAAATTATGCTTATATGTATGGATGACCACAGTTCGATTGGAATCGAACCGAACACTATAGCAACCGAATCAAAAGGTTCCGGTTGTGATTCAAAACTGGAACCCAATATTTGGGCTTTGATTTATTAAAATCGCGAATCAGAAAAACTAGATTATGAATCGTGAACTGGCAGTTCGAAATGGGAACAACTATTGGGATGACATTAGCTTAAAATTAGAATTATAGTATTTGCAAATAGTATATATTGTTTTTCATATAGTATTTATTCTGATTCTCACATGTAAGTAGATATGACTGCTATTTAGTTCTGATTTTGAATTGTCGGTTCACAGTTTCAAATCCAATTTGAACCGATGGTTCAAACATTTTTCCTAAAAAATTCTATTTTTTTTATTTTTAAAATAGTTTAAATTCAACAATTAACATATTTTTTCTGTTTGGAACCAGACAGTTTCGGTTCGCGATTTTAATCAACTGAAATCCAAATATTGGGTTTTAATTCTAAATCGTAATCGGAACCTTTCTGTTTGGTTGCTACAGTGTCTGGGTCAGTTTGAACCAAACCGTTGCAATTCCTACATATATAATAAGCAATAATTTGTTGGAGAAGAAAATTAAATGAAATATTTATTTTGAGGGTAAAGACGTCCATTTAACATATATTAGGGGGCCAGTAAAATGTACCGTCACTTTTAGAAATAATTGAGGAAACTATTGTGAATACATAAATAATTCAGGGGAGAAAAGTGTTATAAGTATATAATTCAAGGAGAAAAAGTGACATTTTCCCTATTAATAATAATAATAATAATAATAATAATAATTTCAAAAAAATAATAATAATAATAACAATAATAGTGATAATTCTTCTAAATTCACTCACGATGTGGCTTATAATCATTGGATGACCATGAATTGAATTACCTTACCTACCTAACTGTAATTAAATACTAAAGTATCTAATCTAATAGTGGCATGTTAAGAGAAGAAAATAGAAAAGAAATATTTTGAAAGAGTATATTTCTAAATATTTTGAAAGAGTTTTCCAAAAAAAAAAAAATATATATATATATATTTTGAAAGAGTAAGCAACATACGTGCAATATAATACACTACTAGTTACCATACGTGCATTGCATGAATAGTTTAATGTCTAATGTATACTTTTAAATTAGTGTTTTAGAATTTATGAAAGTATTATTCGTTATCTTAGCATATATCAATGGAAGATTATCAAATTTTTTATAAAACTAAATATTTCAAAAATGCATAACTATGTCCTGTGGCAAAAATGTTGGATTAATTGGTGCAATAGCAGTTTTAGAGTGAAACACCATCACTGGATAGTACCCAAGCATATTTTTTGCAACACAAAACCTATTAATTAGCGTGATCCATGCCTCCCCTTGTTGCCCTTTGCTCCAGAAATGAATTCTTGATTTGATCTAATCCCCTAGTGTGCTTCACTGCAATTTTAGTGCCTTAGCACAATGCACATTCAATAACATAACCAAATCCTCCTTCCCAAAAAAGACAACGATAATAGGCATATTTTTTCATATGTGTTGAGTATATACTGTAAATTATGTGTACCGTTTCATCAATGCCCAATGCGTGATTTTAATTAATTGACCAAAACTCATGTTAAATTTTATATTGTATTTTTTAAAGACACTTTAACTTGTTTATAGTATATGTTAATAATTATGGGGTTCAAACCTAAAACATTCCTTATGAAAATCAATGAATAAGTTAAGAATAATAAATTACACTGAACATTGAACAATGAATAAGTAAAACCACTATAGTCGATAACTATATTGAGTATTACCAGTTAGTTTTCATTAGGGCTAACTTTATTGACTTTTATTAACTTTGTAGATTGTATGTAGATATACTCAACTTTAAAGGAAAAAAAAACCACCTTAAATAATCTTGAAAACATCTTATGGAATAATTACGTTAGAAATAGAATAACATTGAAGGGGTTATTCTCTTTGCAAAAAGGAATAGCTAGACCTGGCAATTATGGACACAACCAGTTAACACGACACGAAACCGAACACGAAAATAACGGGTTAGTGTTTAGCCTTAACGTGTCCCGGGTCGTTAATTGGTTGACCCGTTAAGAACCCGTTATATTTCGTTTCTTAACGGGTCAACCCGTTAAACCTATTAAGAACCCGTTTAACCCGTTAACATTATCGTGTTAACCCGTTTACACAAACCCGTTTACAACACGCTAAGAACTAAGGATGAATTTACTAAATTATGTCAAGATCCTACACCAATTATTGATATTTAACAATCTGAAATTTGAATTTTTATTATTTTTAATTTTATTCTAAAAACTAGTACGAACTTCTTATGAGTTTTGGATGCTATTTTATCATTGTATGAATGTTATAAATTGAATTTTTTTTTAGTTTATTTGATGTATTGAATTGTAGATTTTATTTCTTTTTTTATATAACTTAACTTTGAATTTTAGTTTTTTAAATATATTAGTAGGTTTAGCGGGTTTAAACGGGTTTCGTGTCATATTGTGTTGACACGAACCGAAACCTGTTAACAAAACGTGTCTATCGTGTCAACTCGCTAAACCCGTTAACAAATCGTGTTCGTGTTAAAATTTTGAACCCGTTAACCTTAACGTGTCGTGTCCGTGTTTAGTCTTATCGTGTTCGTGTCGTTATCGTGTTGACCCAACCCGTATACATGAATTACCAGGTCTAAGAATAGTCATCCCTGTATAGGGGATTTGGGCAAATTATACTGTGCACCACGGTGCACATAGCAATGTGCACCACGTACCTAAACGACGTCGTTTTGAGCATTGTAAACTAATCGTCCGTTTTTTTCGGAAATCATGTTTCCCGTTTCGGCCGGTCTTTGTATTTATGTTAATATTCTGTGTATTCCAGGCAATCATTCTGTGTATTCCAGGCAACCGTTCTGTGTATTATAGGCAACCGTTATGTGTATTCATGTTAGTAACACATGTTGTGATTTCATGTTAGTAACACATGTTGTGATGTGTTTGTGCATTCGAATGTTTAGGATGATAAGTTCTGTGTATTTTGTGTAAACATTATGTGTATTCATGTTATTAACACAAGTTGTGATGTGTTTGTGCATTCGAATGTTAGGAGGATGAGTTATGTGTATTATGGTCTTCAATATTCTGTGTATTATGGTCAAACATTCTGTGTATTCTAGGCAAACGTTCTGTGTATTCTATATAATGATTATGTGTATTATAGATAATGAATTCCTTGGAGTCATTCGCGTCCACTAACATCTGTGTATTTTGTCTCAATATTCTGTGTATTCTGGGCAAACATTCTGTGTATTCTAGGCAAACGTTCTGTGTATTGTAGATAATGATTATGTGTATTACAGATAATGAATTCCCTGAGTCATTCGCGTCCGCATCTACTAACACCAAAACGACGTCGTTTTACATACATTGTGCACATTGCTATGTGCACCGTGGTGCAGGGTATAACGATTGGGGGATTTGGTATTGGTTATTCCTAAATTCTTAGGGATAGCTATTTTTCAATTTTAATTTATCCCTTTTAAATAACATTTTTATTCCTAAATTAAATGCAGTATTGAAGAGGCCGCCTATGTTGATCGAACTCGTCTTATATCTTATATAAATACAAGTGCTTGGGATTTGACAATAATCACATTTGCATGCATTTTACTTTCATTTCTGTCTTCTTTAATATATTACAATGATTCTGGGCAAGATTGCGGGTGCCCTCGCTGCAAAACATGGTGAGGAACAGAAAAAGATTAAAGGCAGGGTGGTGTTGATGAAGAAGAACTTTTTAGATATGACAGACATAGGTGCTTCTATCCTTGATAGAATTCATGAGTTCGTTGGTCAGAAAGTCTCCTTTCAACTCATCAGTGCTCAAAATGCTGATCCTGGTGAATTTCGAACTTTCATTCTTTTATTTATAATTTAATTTCGATTTTAGTCTTCGAGTATATCTTTTCGTCTTTTCGAGTACATGATTTCTCCATTTAAGTGTACATTTTAGTGCTTTTGAGTGCACAATTTTGACCTTCCAATGCATATTTTTATCTTTAGAGCGCACAATTTTGTGCTTTCGAGTGCACAATTTTGGGTCAATGCACACTTTTGGCATTTGATTGCACATCTCTATGCCCTTCGACTGCACAATTCTGGACCAGCACATAATTTTGGCCTTTGAGTGCAACATCTTTGTGCATTCGAGTGTACGTTTTGTGCTTTCAAGTGCATATTTTTTTAGATTAGAAGTGTAGAATTTTTTTAAAGATCCGTTGATTTGTCCAGATCAATGGCTCAGATTTGTATGTATGTATGTATGTATATTATAGAATAAATTTTTAGTATATAAAAAAACAAATAGTTAAGGGCAAAGGAATTACAAAAATAATTTTCCGAAAAGTTTGAGAATAGACTAATGCCATACCATCCCTTAGAATTTTTATTTTTTTTCCTTCCAAAGTGGGGTAGGCTAGTTAGAATCGTAGGGGTATAAGGGATTTATTTTTATAAATTAAGTAAATAAATGTGTTAATATTCTATACTTTAAAGTTTCTAACCTTGTAATTTCTATTTCATTATTTTCTATTTGTTTGGCAAATTGATCTATTTGTTGAGTCGCTTCACGTAGATTTGCTTCTATATATCCTTGTAATTTCTATTTTAGTTCCTCTGATTTCTTGGGAAAATTCATGGGTTATTTTGTGATTTTCTCTTGACTTTTATTGTGTAGTCCTTTAAGAATTTCATAAGTCCTTTTTATTTCTATTAAGGCTTCTTTGTTAATTTTTATTGCTCTATCAAGTGTTTTAATAAAATTTTCGGCTCTAAATTTGTCCTTACTATTCATGATTCTAATCTAGGTATTCTAAATTTTTAAATCTTTCTCTAATACGTGTTAATACTGTTCTTCTTTTTGCTGCTGCTAGTTTTTCAAGTTCTACTATCTTTTTATCTAGTTTGTTTAAATTATTTATTGTTTATTTACATTTATCATAATGATAGTTTTTTCCTGTCTCATTTTCACACAATATATATCTAGTTCTATGGTAATTACCTACCTGATACCAATCTCTTTTTTCTTGCTCTAATTTATTTTTATTATTAATTAATAATTTTATTCCATTCTTTAGTAAAAAATTTCGAATTATTACTAGTTGAATTTTCTTCATTATACTCAATATTAATACGTTCCAAGATCTTTTAAACCTTAAAAATGTGGATATGTTACTAATTTTATTTAATACGCTCAAGAATTTAATAAGACAAATAATATGAACAAACATTATAAGGAAAGCACAAATCAACTTTAAAGTAAGCATCATTGCGTTTAAATATAACCTCCCATCAATTTCTAAAAAACATACCCCTTCAGATATTACTCTTAAAAATCATCAAACAAAGTCAGCTTAGCTCATACCTTGTATAGACGTCTTAGGTCACCGGATTACTTCAACCCTTCCTGCCCTTCTTCTCCCATGACTATTCACTCAACATTTCGGGATGTAGGCTAGAAGCTGGGAGTCTTCCACGAATCTTCTAATATTTCTACACAATATATCTAACTTTCGCCAACAATAATTGTTTAATAATTTTTTTCTAGAGTTTTTCTCTTCTATGGGTAGTATGTTTATTTATACTCTTGAAGGTTGGTTATAGAAGAAAGAAAGTTTAGAAGGCCATAAGGAAACACAAGAATTCAAATGAAATTGAACTTAGCTGATGATTTTATTTCACAAAGAGGTTCCTTATATAGAAAACCTCATAGGAAATTTACAAACTTTTTACAATTCCTAAGAGATAACTATTACATGAAAAGTCTTCAAACTTAGCTAATAAGTTACACAAAAATCTTCAAACTAGTACACACTTAGTATAATAATACAAGATCTAAGTTATTACATCAAGTACAATAAGATAAGTCTTAAGTACAATAAGATAAGATCTAATAAAGTCTTTTTATTTTTGTTATCTAACATTTTTGTCTTCTTGCCTTTTTGTCTTCTTGCTCCATTGTTGATAAGGCATTTTTCTTGATCTTCTTTTGCCACCATCTGATAATAATATATACTTTGTCACTGATCTTTGGCTGAATTTTATTTCTTCTCTTTGGATTTTTCCATTAATACTTGCTAATACTGAGATAATACAATGATAATACTCTTGAATTTTTCGTCAGGCCGGACAAATCTTCCTTGATAACATTTTGATAATATGTGCATTAGACCAAATAATACGCCACTTTGGACAGAGAACCTTGATAATATATTTGTGTCATAATAAGTCATCACTAGGCCATGATAATATTTTGATAATAATATGTTAATACGCCCATTGGGCCAGAGATCAGCCGTTGGCATACTGTAGTTTTTTAGGCTACATTAAGCCAGTTGATTGCTAATAATTGATAATACACACGATATTACATCAGGCTAGTTAATACTTCTTCAAAATATAATGGATCTTCAGAGCTCGGGCTTGCCTCAGTTGTGACTTGCTTTTTCCTTTGCTCGATGGCATTTGTATAATACTCGATAGTAGCTGGGTCATGCTTATGTTCTAAGTTTATTAATTTATTATGCATTTCTATTAAGTAGGTTGGAGCACTGGTTATTACTTCATAATTATTATAATATAATGTAATTTTCTTTTGCTTCTCCTCCTTTACTATGTCCTACTACACAAGCTTTTTTATGTCTTAACATGTCTTCAACTCTTGATTTTAAGGTCACTACTCCCCATGCTCTTTTTTGACTCATCCATTCTTGAAATTTTTCTAGGGTATAGGGGATTTTCATATTTAAACTAGTATTATCTCCTTCAATTGTAGTTTAAATTTTGTAAGGGTTTTCTAAATTGAAGGAGATAATACTAGTTTAAATATGAAAATCCCCTATAGCCTAGAAAAATTCCAAGAATGGATGAGTAAAAAAAGAGCATGGGAGTAGTAACTTTAAAATCAAGAGTTGAAGACATGTTAAGACATAAAAAAGCTTGTGTAGTAGGACATAGTAAAGGAGGAGAAGCAGAAGAAAATTACATTATATTATAATAATTATGAAGTAATAACCAGTGCTCCAACATACTTAATAGAAATGCATAATAAATTAATAAACTTAGAACATAAGCATGACCCAGCTACTATCGAGTATTATACAAATGTCATTGAGCAGAGGAAAAAGCAAGTCACAGCCGAGGCAAGCCCTAGCTCTGAAGATCCATTTTGAAGAAGTATTAACTAGCCTGATGTAATATCGGGTGTATTATCAATTGTTCGCAATCAACTAGCCCAATGTAGCCTAAAAACCTACAGTAAGCCAACGGCTCTATGGCCCAATGGGAGCATTAACATATTATTATCAAAATATTATCATGGCCTAGTGATGGCGTATTATGGCACAAATATATTATCAAGGTTCTCTGTCCCAAGTGGCATATTATCTGGTCTAGTGGATGTGTTATCAAAATGTTATCAAGGAAGATTTGTCCTGACGAAAGATTCAAGAATATTATCATTGTATTATCTCAGTATTAGAAAGTATTAATGGAAAAATCCCAAGAAAAGAAATAAAATTCAGCCAAAGATCAGTGACAAAGTATTATTATCAAATGGTGGTAAAAGAAGATCAAGAAAAATTCCTTATCAACAATGGAGAAAGAGTCAAAGTCCTTGTGGTCGACAAGCAAGAGTCAAAGGCCTTGTGGTCAAGCGGCATAGTCATTGTGGTCAAGCGGCATAGCTGTGGCCCTCCTAAGTGAGAGGTCACAAGTTTGATCCCCAATGGGGGGCGTTGGCTCTTTGTGCTTCAGTAGGTTGAGAAAGTATCTATGAATAGATACTACATTGTAATAGAGTCAATAGTATTCAAAAAAAAAAACAATGGAGCAAGAAGACAAAAATTGTAAGATAGCAAAAAATAAAGAGACTTTATTAGATCTTATCTTATTGTACTTGATGTAATAACTTAGATCTTGTATTATTGTACTAGTTTGAAGACTTTTGTGTAACTTGTTAGCTAAGTTTGAAGACTTTTCATGTAATAGTTATCTCTCCCCAATGGGAGCGTTGGCTCTTTGCGCTTCAGGTTGAGAAAGTATCTATGAATAGATACTACATTGTAATAGAGTCAATAGTATTCAAAAAAAAAAACAATGGAGCAAGAAGACAAAAATTGTAAGATAGCAAAAAATAAAGAGACTTTATTAGATCTTATCTTATTGTACTTGATGTAATAACTTAGATCTTGTATTATTGTATTAGTTTGAAGACTTCTGTGTAACTTGTTAGCTAAGTTTGAAGACTTTTCATGTAATAGTTATCTCTTAGGAATTGTAAAAACTTTGTAAGTTTCCTACAAGGTTTTCTATATAAGGAGCCTGTTTGTGAAATAGTTATCTCTTGGCGAGGACGACCATGGCCGTCTGGAACGAGGGCGGCGGCTATAGCCCGTTGGATATGAAAGATGGACGGCCATGGCCGTTCCAGATCGAAGACGTCAATGGTCGTCCGTCTTATAGATCTGGACCTCAAACTTGAGGTCTAGATCTGGAACGAGGGCGGCAACCATAGCTGTGGCCGCCGCCGTCGTTCTAGACGGCCATGACCGTCCTCGCCAAGACGGTCATAGCCGTCATGCTCCCCAGCACCGGCTGTCCGGTGAGACTAATGAATAAATAATAATATGCTGAATAAGTCTGATCTAATTCTCTTCAATTCCGTATGACTTTGACTTTGGAGATTTTAATCTAGACTCAAAATAAAATAAGGGGACTAATAAAAATTACAATTTGGCTCATCAAAACTATTACAATTTATTCCTAACAAGGACACTATGCTAATAAATGCCCTACATTATAACAAAAAGGAGTAAAATATATATTAATACTACTGAATTTATAATGAATCTAGAACAAATACAAGAAAATAATCAATGGTATGAATACGAAGTGTTTTATATTACTGAAACAGAACTAGAAGAAGAAGAAAATATTAATGAATGTAGTAATAATGAAAGTAGTGAAGATGAAAGTTCGAAATAATGGATACATATAAAGGATGGTTAGTTTTATTACAATTAGAAATAAAAAACTTTGAAAGAAACTTTATTCATGCTCAAATTAAGGTAAAATGAGGAGAAAAACTGCGAATTTTGATCGATCTTAGGACTTAAATTCATTTATTCATGCTCAAATTGGGATATTAAGTTGAAAATGACGAAAATACCCTTAACAATTTTAGATTTTTGTACAGTTTAAACTGATGTGTGACCGGCGCGATGAATTTTAGCACTAAATTAAAACAATAGTCGTTGATGAAAATTGGTACTAAAACAATAGTCATGGGACCAAAATTGGTAGAAATTAAACATGTGGACCAAATTTGTCATTTTGCTAATAGTCGTGGGATCAAAATTGATATTTGCTCTTTTTAATTTACTAAAAGTTCATTTTTTTGTAATATAGAACCTTCAATACACAAAAAATGAACATTCAATGTATTAAAAATGAACTTTCAGTACACTAAAAATGAACATTATGTTAGTTGTTCATCTTGTATGGTGAACCATTATCCATGGTATAATTATTGAACTAGGTGCTTGTGCTCTAAATTGAACGATTATCGATTTCGTGCCTCCCCGAGTGAGCGCGGGTGGACCCGAACCGTTAAATGGACGAAAAAAGACCCGGTGAGTTTATTCAAAAAAATAAAGATAGTCTAATTAAATTTGTAGTATGATTTGAATTCATTAGTGCTATAAACATTCCTAAATTCCAATCATATATTCTCCCATTAAATTTTTTTTTTATCATATATATTACCTATAATCATTAGCATCTTTCATTCTCGATAATAAAGTTACGTACCAGGATCTCCCGACGCAGAGATCTGTGCGGGGAGGTTGATCTGAGTGCTAAGGGCGGTGGGATAGGAAGCCATTGCTTGGCTTCATAAACTGTAAGCTCCCGATGATAGAATGCGAAGCTTCGTACATTTGGGGTGATTTTGAGGTCAAGGGTGGAATAGGTGAGTGCTATTGCTTAGGGTGAACATCTCTATGGTTCTTGGGGATAAAGTACATAGATCTGTACCCTGAGAATTGGTGTTTGCTCTAAGGGTGGCAGGGGATTAGATGATAAATTGCGTCATAAGGGCATCAGTCCCACCCTCTTGTGTAGGGCACGAAACTTGTGATTGTATATGCAACTTTGATATGAATGATTGGTGGCAATCATTATTGCATGGATTATGGTTCACACAGTTGTGTGGATTATAAATAAAAAATACATTTTTTTTTGAAAACGTAAACTTAATTTATTAAATCACTTGAAAGACAGTTTACAAGGAAAATAGGTGGGACATCAAACCATTCCCCACAACCTGACATAGAAAAGGCCTCTCTATACATTTTTAATATACTAAAAATACATTATTTTTGTACATAAAGTATATTATTTTAGAGTACATTATTTAAGTACTGAAAGTACATTATTGTATATATACTATCAATAAGGTACCTTCAGTATAAAAATAATGTATTTTTAATATAATAAAAATGTACTTTATATTTATGGTCCACACAGTTATGTGGACCATGCTCCACACAATAATTGGGGGGACTTTAGATTTATGGCATAAGAACTAGCTTGTGTTTGAGAGGGCAAATTATGTTCCACACAGTGATATGTGGACCATAACAAAATGTACATTTTTAATGTATTAAATGTACATTATTTTTGTACTGAATATACATTATTTTTGTACTGAATGTACATTATACAAAATAATGTACATTCACTACACAAATAATGTACATCTTCTGAATAGAATATACATTATTTTTATACTAAATGTACATTATTTTTATATTGAATGTGCATTATTTGATTTATGGTACATGCAATAATGATTGCCTTTGGGCCTTGGTTTGCTAAGGTTTTGTGGTTAGGCTCTTGGCCTGTCTTGATGTAAGGCCTCTAGCCTCTTTTCTTAGCATGAGGTCACTTTTGAGCCTTTGTGTACATATACAATTTTGAGGTTCAATCTTGCATTCGGTAGTTGCATTTGGTTGCACCCCATGTTGGAGGGGACAAGTTCGAGTCTCAGTGGAGGCGATGCTGATTCAATGTGCTTCAGTAGGTTGAGAAAGTAGTTTATGAACAGATACTACATTGTACCCGAGTCGGTAGTACTCAAAAAAAAAAAAAAAGATCAATGAATGTTAATTTTGATTAACAAAAAAAAAAGTGCATTTAATATTTGATAAGCCTAACTTATCACAAAATTTAGCAGGGAAAAGAAGCAAGGCAGCGTACCTGGAAAACTGGAGCAAGATAACATCCTTGGTGGCCGGCGAAAGCGCATACGACGTTACATTCGAATGGGACGAAAGCTTTGGAGTTCCCGGGGCAGTCATCGTCAAGAACAATCACCACAGTGAATTCTATCTCAAGACACTCACCCTGGAAGACCTCCCTAATCACGGCGCCGTTCAGTTTGTTTGCTTTTCTTGGGTTTACCCCGCCGATAAGTACAACTACGACCGTATCTTTTTCGCCAACCAGGCGTATCTCCCCAGCCAAACGCCGGCGCCGCTCCGCCCCTTCAGGGAAGCGGAGCTGAAGAACTTGAGAGGAGACGGCGCCGGAGAACGCAAGGAGTGGGACAGGGTTTATGACTATGATTACTACAATGACTTGGGTGATCCCGACAAGGGCGAACATTACGCTCGACCAATCCTCGGAGGAAACCCAGAATACCCGTATCCTCGTCGCGGTAGAACTGGTCGGAAAATGACGAAAACAGGTCATGAACCATCTAACTAAAACGTTTACAAATTACTCTGGTGACGTTTTTTTTTGAGTAAATATCATTTTTAGTCCCTCAACTATAATATATTTATCAATTTTGGTCCTTGAATATTAAAATTTTCAAATTAGGTGCATGACTATTCAATTTGTATCACATTTGGTCCTTGACTATTAACATTTTCAAATTAGGTGCATGACTATTAATTTTGTATCACATTTGGTCCTGCCGTTAAATTTTCCGGCGAAGTCACCGGTGACAGACTAATTTATTTAATTTTTATTTAAAAAATTATTTTAATACTCCGTAACTTTTAAATAAAAAAAAAACTTAAAAAAAAAAAAATAGAAAACGCCGGTCACCCCCGATGACTTCGCCGGAAATTTGGCCGGAAAATTTAACGGCAGGCCCAAATGTGATACAAAATGAATAGTCATGCACCTAATTTGAAAATGTTAATAGTCAAGGACCAAAAGTGATACAAATTGAATAGTCATGGACCTAATTTGAAATTTTTAATAGTCAAGGACCAAAATTGATACATGTATTATAGTTGAGGGACTAAAAATGATATTTTCTCTTTTTTTTTTTTTTTTCATTTTCTTTGATATATGTTGGGTGGAGGCCAAAAAAAAGGCTAAGTCCAACCCCACGTGACTAGGAGGATGGTCAATCATTATTGTGTGGACTATGGTCCACCCAACTGTGCGGACCATACTATTAAATAATGTACATTCAGTATAAAAATAATGTACATTGTATTCAGGGAATGTATATTATTTGTGTACTGAATGTACATTATACGATATAATATACATTTAGTACAGAAATAATGTACATTCAGTATATTAAACATATACTTTTTTGTTATGGTCCACACAGTACTACGTGGACCATGGTATGAATTTATGAGAAAGAAAGTTTAGCATGAGATTGTTAGGCGGAAGTTTCTGAAGAGCCAATTCTAGCATTCAATTTATGAAAAATGGACCATGGACCACACAATAATTTGTCGAGGACGGTTAGGTAGATATTGGTAAAGGGTCAAATGACTCAAATCCAACACCTGACTTTCGAAAATGTGATGGCAGTTTGCTATCAGCTATAGCTTTTGGGCTTTGGCACAGGGGTAAGTGTTTACTGTGTTTGTGTGCAGATCCTAAGTATGAAAGTAGACTTCCATTGTTACCTGCGGGTGCTGACATATATGTGCCAAGGGACGAGAAATTTGGGCATATCAAACAATCGGATTTTCTTGGTTATGCATTGAAGTCCATTGGGCAATCTGTTGTCCCTTATATTGCTTCTCGGTTTGATGCCACCCGTGATGAGTTTGACAGCTTCGACGATGTGAATGCGCTGTACGAGGGAGGGTTATCCAGGGGGTTATTGCTGGAGCACGTCCAGAACAACACTTCTCTTGAGATGGTCAAGGAACTTCTCCGAAGTGATGGGGAAAAATTGTTCAAATTCCCAACGCCACAAGTTATTGCAGGTAGTACGTAGTACATGTGCTGATTAATTTCTCCCACTTTGCTTTCTTTGGTTGATAGGATCAAACATTTATCACTGTTCCAAAAGTTAATCTAAAAGATACAACTTTATTTCTTTATACTCACCACATTTTTTATAAGCTAGGTGCTAGACTTGGCCCTTCGAAACTTCCGTCTAACAATCGCGAGTTGAACTTGACCTTTCAGACCTCTGCCCAACGATCATTTACCCATTAATAGTGTTGGATTTGATCCTTCAGCCTTCTGCCCAACAATCACTTAGCCACTGTATTTGACTTAGCCCTTCACGTCTGAGCCCAATAATCCCTAACGACCTGATACTAGGGTCTTTTAGGCCTCCGCCCAACACATATTTAACTCAATTTCTGTGATGAAACAGCTAGCAAAACCGCATGGAGAACAGATGAGGAATTTGCGAGAGAAATGCTTGCTGGAGTGAACCCAGTCTGCATCAGTCGCCTCCAAGTAACTACATTCAATTCAATCACTTCTGATCTTTATATATATAAGATCATCAATTCACTTTATAATTTCAAACTTGGTTTAAAAAAACAAATGCAATGCTAATATTATAGGTATTCCCACCAAGAAGCACGCTCGACCCTAAAGTGTATGGAGACCATACCAGCACTATAACAAGAGAACACATTGCAGATAAGTTAGATGGGCTAACAGTTGAGCAGGTATACATATATTTTTCTTTTCTTGCCCACAAAAGGCAAAATTTTATCTCCCTTGACCTAACAAGATAGTAATAGGCCGGGGTAAATCAACTTAGCAGTTTATTAGATGAGAGAACCAGTGTCGTGGTGCCCACAAAGAGCCCATCACATTGGGTGTAACTCCTATACTGTGGGCAGCTGCCAAGGCTCAATCTTGTGTATTTGTCCACAATCTACCATCCAAAAACCAACAGAGTTACCTTGCCGACATATTATTATTATTATTATTATTGAATTCTCCAAGTAAAACAAGATTTGTTTGACATATATATAGGCCATTTGGAGTAACCGAGTATTCATACTGGACCACCATGATGGAATTATGGTATATGCAAGGCGAATAAATGACAACACGGACAGGAAAATCTATGCTACAAGGACTTTGCTCTTCTTGCAGAAGGATGGCACTTTGAGGCCAATAGCTATTGAACTTAGCTTGCCCCATCCTAATGGCGATCAATTTGGTTGTGTTAGCAAAGTGTACACCCCAGCTAAAGAAGGCGTCGAAGCTTCAATCTGGCAACTGGCAAAAGCCTATGCAGCCGTCAACGACTCTGGAGTCCATCAACTCATCAGCCATTGGTAATACAAATTCCTCAAATTTAACCATTATATTGCTTTTTTTGTCAGGTCACGAGGTGAGACACATTTAAACCCGTACCATAATTTCCGTTTATACGGGCCAGTTCAATTAAGAGGCAAAATGCATGCCATGTTGATTTTTACTTACAAGAGAGAGTTAGAACTCCCGACCTCTTTTAAGGGACAAGAGTGTACTGCCACCAATCAAGTTGGTTATTACCATTATATTGCTTATTAGTATGTACTAATCAAATGTTTCTTGGCTATATGATTCACATATATATATGATGCAGGTTGAACACTCATGCTGTGATTGAGCCAATTATAATTGCAACAAATAGACAGCTAAGCTTTCTTCACCCGATTTACAAGCTCCTCCACCCCCATTTCCGTGACACAATGCATATCAATGCTTTGGGCCGACAGCTCCTCACTAACGCTGATGGAGTTATTGAGAAATCATGTCTTCCTGGAAAATATGCAATGGAAATGTCTGCTGTTTTGTATAAAAACTGGGTTTTCCCATATCATTCTCTTCCGAATGACCTCCTAAACAGGTAATTCCTCCGACCCATTTTATGTGTACACTGATTTTTATAAAACTTGAATTTTCCCATATCATTCTCTTCCTAATGACCTCCTAAAGAGATAATTCCTCCGACCCATTTTATGTGTCTGCTGTTTTGTATAAAACTTGGGGTTTCCAACCATTGGCTTCCTATGACCTCTTTAAGAGGTACTCATTAAGCAAATTGATATAATGAAATTTAAGGAAAAAAGAAAAAAGATGGCGGGTAATACCAATTTAGTATTCGACTATATTAGTTTTTCTGAAGTTAGTCTTAAATGACGTTTTGTGCTTAATTGGATCATGAATTTGAATGATTTTATGTAATTGAGTCCTCCGTTAGGATAACTTCTTATTTTTTCTTCTATTAATACCCAATTTAGCCTTTTTCAGTCTATTAATACGAATTTAGTTCTCGACTATAATGATTTTATCTAATTTCATCATTAACTATAGTAATTTTCATCAAATTTAGTCCTCTACTATAACGTTTTTTCTTGATTTAGTCCTTCATTCTGGCATATTATTGTGTGGACCATGGTCCACATAGTACTGTGTGGACCATAACAAAAAGTACATTTTTAATATACTAAATGTACATTATTTGTGTATTAAATATACATTATACAATATAATGTACATTCAGTATACAAATAATGTACATCCCCTGAATACAATGTATATTTTTAATATACGATAAGTACATTATTTTTATATTGAATGTATATTATTTGATAGTATGGTCCACACAATAATGATTGATTCATTCTAACAGCCAGAGGCAGATGACTAAATTAGATAAAATTATCAAAATCGAAGATCCAATTAAACACAAAAGTCATTTAGAACTAATTTTGAAAATAAAACCAATATAATCCAGAGCTAAATTGAATATTAACTTGTAAATAAACTAATTGCTGCTATTTAATAATGCAGAGGAATGGCCGTGGAGGACTCAAGTTCACCACACGGGGTACGCTTACTAATCGAAGATTATCCATATGCGGTTGATGGGCTCGAAATATGGTCAGCAATCAAGAGCTGGGTCTCTGATTACTGCAATTTCTACTACAAGAATGACAGCATGGTTTGGGAGGACACAGAACTGCAAGCATGGTGGACCGAGGTTGTACAAAAGGGACATGAAGACAAGAAAGACGAGCCGTGGTGGCCCAAAATAAACTCTCGCCACCTTCTAATCGAAACCTGCGCAACCATCATCTGGATATCCTCGGCCCTCCACGCCGCCGTCAATTTTGGACAGTACGCATACGCAGGTAATTAGGAGGGTAAACAAATCAGATACTTTAAATTCGATTGTGCTTTGAATTTGTATATTGCAATTTAAATTCGGATCGGATATATATATATATATATATAGAGAGAGAGAGAGGGCCAGGTTCCTGTGCGGATATAGTTGTTTTCCGTGCGGTCACTCACACATAAATGCACCATTATGTGTGGTGCATTTTTTGGTCTATGGTGTATTTTGTGGTGCATTTCATTCTGATGCATTTCTGAGTACTATAGGGTACATTTATCCCACATGGATGATGGGAGTAGGTTCGAGCCTCAATGGAGACAATTGTTGACTCTTGTGCTTCAGTAGGTTGAGAAAGTAGCTATGAACAGATACTACATTGTAATAGAGTCAGTAGTACTCAAAAAAAATGGTGCAATATGTACCGAAAGTCCCGTCCACATTTGAGTTCTGCATTTAAAATTTCAATATTCGAATAATGTAGTCGCGAATACAAATAAAATTTGAGATTCGAATATTTAATGAATACGAATAGTCTTCAATATAGTCGAATTCTGTAAGATTTTTGACTCGATTTGATTCATTTACATTGGTATGCAGGTTACAACCCCTGCCACCCAACGTTGAGCCGAAGGTTCATGCCGGAGCCGGGAACTCCCGACTACGAGGAACTGAAAACTCACCCTGATAAGGTGTTCTTGAAAACTATCACTGCTTTGCCACAGACTTTGCTCGGAATTTCCCTCATTGAGGTCCTGTCTAGGCATGCTTCTGATGAGATTTACCTGGGGCAAAGAGAGCACGCCGAGTGGACCAAGGATAAGGAGGCTTTGGAAGCATTTGGGAAGTTTGGGAAGAAGCTAGTTGCGATAGAAGAGCGCATACTAAAGATGAATGGTGATCGGAAATGGAAGAACAGGACAGGCCCCGTCAATGTCCCATACACTTTGCTCTTCCCTACCGGAGAAGAAGGACTCGCCGGAAAAGGAATTCCTAACAGCATCTCTATATAATTCATATGGTTTTATCTCTAATTTCCATTGCAATAAATTGTGTATGGATGTGTGTTAGTTTTTGCATGCATGTTTTCTACAAGTTTTAAATAATAAATTCAAACGTCTCCAAATAAATCTTGTCCCAATAATTATAGACATATATATTGCTACTGATTATGGATAATGATATTTCTTTCTTCTAATTTGCTATTTTTTTTAAATACTCATGATTATTTTATGACCATCCATTTGAAATGGTGATCGAAATATCATCACAGGTAATTGGTCAAAATATTACAATTTTCCTTATAAGTAAGGAACATTTTAGTCATGATTGTTGAGAAACAGGAGCAAACAATGTCGTACGTACTGTATTAGGAGGAACATATGTGTTTTATGTAGGCTGAGAAACAAAAAATATGAAAGGAAAATGAAAGAATTCTTGTCTCGTGTTAATTATATCACTTCCTTAAAAGCATTTATCCGATGCTCTCGATGGGTTAACAAGAACTACTCGGGATGAACCTGACTTTTAGAATACTCATATAGACAGAAGAGGAAGATGAAGAAAGAAGCAATTGTTGTATGTTGATGATGAGGAGATGACAAATTATATACCACTCCATATAACTGTCATATCCAATTTCAGCCATAATTTAATACGCAAAGAGTGGTGAGCTACAAAACGTGGGTCTGCCAACAAAGGTGATTCGCAAGTTTAGCTTCTTTCAATGTTTTCCTAACAATTACATTTTCCAGTATAAATCTTACATTTTCCTATTGAACCAACTCGTCTCACACAAGTTTTTGCGTTATAATATACACTAGCAGGTTCATGTTTTGAGTAAAAATAATATTTTCTTTAATTCTTTGGGCAATTCGTTTCCTCCCAAATTATTATTCATCTATTGTGACTATTAATTTAACTCCTAATTGAATTGGATAATTTACCTATAATCAATGAAGAAGACAATCAAACCGACACTAGTACAAAAATGCACATAAAACACTAGTATTTAGCTACTGTTGTTATTATAACGGTAGTGTATTCTTAACAAAAAACGTGCGGTGGCAATTTTGTAAATAAATGAAAACCATTTAGCTACCGTTGTTTGAAGAAATGGTAGCGAATTAAAAACCAAAAAAACGCTAATGATACTCCGCTACCGTTCCTAGATGAAACGGTAGCGGAAAAGGTATTAAAAACAATTAAATATTAAAATAAAAAATTCGGAAATTAGATTTAGCTACTGTTTTTCGAAGAAACGGTAGCTAAATATATATTATAAAAAACAAAAAAAA
>NXFB01000063.1:145792-158599 GCA_002525835.2 Ipomoea batatas
TATATATATATATATATATATTAAATAACAGTTAGTTGCACTTTCAATTTATAAGATACATTTATGGATGCCAAACAAGCTCGTCCATAAATAACAGTTAGTTGCACTTTCAATTTATAAGATACATTTATGGATGCCAAACAAGCTCGTCCGTTCAGTTTTGGGCTAGCTCTATCGAGTGATTAGGCTTATTGGTTCAGCACTTCAGCCTAGCCGATTTTTTAATTATCGAGTTTAAAATTCTTAGCCTAATCCTAAAACCTCAAATGTTTAGCTTATTGGACGGGTTTAACTAAAACTTTTGGCATTTTCAAATTAACATTCTAAACTTTCAATTTTAATAAACTAGTTTAGCTCATTTACACTAATGAATATACATTTATTTATAGTTTTTTTTTTGAGTACTATTGACTCTGTTGTTTAGAGTTACTTAATTCCAAGAATGGTTCCTTGACTATTGACATTTACAAATTTTTATTTTCGACTTTCGATTGGGCCATAAATGGTCCCTTGACTATTGACCTTTACCAATTTTAATTCCCGACTTTCAATTTGACCGTAAATGATCACTTGACTATTACTTTTAATTTGTACCAAATTTTGTCCTCCAGTTAAATATTCATTTTGTAAACATTAATTTAATGTACGTAGAAATTGGCTTGTTGTTGAGAAGGGTAAATTGGGTTCATAAACTTAATAGATTGGATTCTTCATTAGTGGGAATGTGAAGAATTCCATTTTTACATTATTATTATCCTTAAATTAGTGTTTAGTAAATTGATACACTATTATCCTTATTATCCTTAAATTTAGTGTTTAGAAAAAGCTTACGTTGTATCTCTTTAATAAAAAATAAATAAATAAGATACGATGTAATTTAAAAAAAAAATTGACGTCGTTTCTTAAAAAAACAAAAGAAGAAGAAGAAGATACGATGTTGATTTTTTCATAAAATCGATGTCATATTATTTATTTTTTTTCAATAATCCACAATAATTTCTAACTATTTTAAATAATCCACAATTAAACTCAATCTCTATTTCTTTATACTATTTATTACCATATGTATGTTTATCTACTTGAACTTAATCACACACACAAACACTTTTAACCAAAATGCTACAAATTGTTTAAGGCAATTACAAAAGACTTCCATACTACACTCTAATTTTTTAGTTAAAATTAACTTTTAAAAAGACTTTTAGACCACATCCCCCTTCTGAACTTTTTTCACTGTCTCTGGACTAACAAGTGGCATCAAAGCAATTGTCCTAACTAATTTGTGTACTCATATACAGATTTGAAGAATTGTGTACTCGTATACAGATTTGAAGAATTGTGTACTCGTATACATATTCATCTAGATGCTTTACATATCTACATTAGGCTTGCAAATGAGTCGAGCTAATCTTGAGCTCGAGTTGGCTCGAGTTCGACTCGAGTGTTTGAACTAAAGCTCGAGTTGAAGATCAACTCGATTAATATTGTTCACCCATTCAAGCTCGAGTTTTAGGTTAAGTTTTACCTATTTAACTTCATGCTACAATTAATTAATAACATTAATTGTTGTATCCATATATAATAAAAACTTGATAAAATTTAAAGTACACCGTAGAATATAAAAATTATGTTCTAACAATAAAAACTTTGTTGAAAGTCAAAAATTCAAAAATTCAAAGTTAAAAGTTCGAAGCATTCAAAACAAATTCACATCAACTATAAGTCTACAACAATAGTGGTCCTTGACTCCTTAGCTGGTTTTCAAGATTTTCTTTCAGGATAAGCGGTTCAAAACTTCAAATAAAAAAAGATTTGCCCAATTTGAAAATATGCACAATATTAGATATCACAATCAAAATACATAAATCATTTCTCATGTTCAAGAACTCTCTTTCATAGCCCGGGGTTTCCGAATTAATAAATCCAATAAATAAAAGAAGAATTGATAAAGAAATGATTGCAAAGAATCAATAAACAACTACGCAAAGATTTAACGTGGAAACCAAAGCGGTAAAAATCACAGGTATTTTTGGGCTAAGCCAAGCCGAAAGTCTTTATTATATTTTGTTGCAGGTACAAAGGCAGCCATGGCCATAGACTAAAAGGGGAAGAAGAATACTAAGATTATATGTAGAAGATGAGAGGTTATTTAGGACTGAGTGATGAGTCTGAGATCCCTTGTCTGATCTTACTGAGCCTTTATATAAGGCCATGGCTGCCTTTGTACCTGCAACAAAATATAATAAAGACTTTCGGCTTGGCTTAGCCCAAAAAGTCCTGTGGTTTTTACCGCTTTGGTTTCCACGTTAAATCTTTGCGTAGTTGTTTATTGATTCTCTGCAATCATTTCTTTATCAATTCTTCTTTTATTTATTAGATTTATTAATTCGGACACCTTGGGTTAATTAAATCCATCACACCTAAAGAAGGAATACGATGCACCTTAAACACAAGACCTACGCACCTTAAGCACAAAACCCTACGCACCTTCAGTTTGCCCCATATAGAAAATTACCAAATTTTCACCTCGTTTTTTTTTTTTAAAAAAAAATTGGTAATCTTGGAAGATGATTTAAGTAAGATCAATGACTCAGATTTAACCGCACAACCGCACGGGGGACACCCAACCGCACGGGAACTGAATTATATATATATATTTGAATATAATGCTATTGACTCTATTACATTGTAGTATCTGTTCATACATAGTTTCTCAACCAATAGACGGTACCATGATCCACTTCTGCTCTGCCAGCTTAGCAATCGCGCTACACCTCTTCGTGAGTGCCCTTGCTGCTTTCTATATTTATTATTTATTTTGCTTCAATCTCTTACTATTATTATTTAGCATTATTATTTCTTTATGTTTTTTTTGCCAAAAGTAATAAAAAAAGGAAATTTTGTACCACTTTCCTATGCTAATTACCTTCATATTATCCGCTATTTGCGCCCTTCCCCACGCCCATGTGCACTCCACACAGGTTCCGGGCATACGGCCTTCGGAGGCATGCGGCTACAGATCCCCCCTCGGACGATGATTCCTCTTGTAATAATCTACCTGAACCTGTCCTTGATGAACCTGCGTCATCTATGATGGAGATTGAGAACGATAATTGTGCACCTGCCCGTAAACTAGGGGCAGAGTACGTGCCTAACACTATTATAAAAGATTGTATCGACAATGACAATTGAATACACGCGGAGAACTCTTGGATATTCTTCAAATCACCATCCTTCGAGTTCTGCCTTGAAGAATTGCCAGGCAAGCTTGGTGAGGAAAGCTAGGTTGGAATCTCTAGCTTTTCTAAACCCTAAACCCTAAACCCCCCAAGGCTCGAGGCTTACAAATTTCAGACCAGTTCACCGAGTGCACCTTCCTTATGTTGTCATCGTGGCCCCATAGAAAGTTCTTGCAAATCCTATCTATTTCGTTGCAGGTGTTAACCGGTAATGCCATGGCTTGCATGGTGTAAGTTGGGACCGTGGCCAGCGAGGATTGAACTAGCACCCTCCTTCCTGCCATACTGAGGGAATTAGTTTTTCAGGCCGCTAATTTTCTTCTCATTTTATCAATGACATACGTGAAGGTGTTTTTTGAGACCCTCTTCTAGAACATTGGAATGCCAAGATAGGACCCCAGGTTGTCGGAAATTGGCATATTCAATCTCTCCCCAATACTTCTTTTGATGCATGCATCAAAGGAGTTACTAAAGTTATTTAAGTAGTCCATTATGATTTTGGCCTGTCTCTCCATCCCTTCACCAAATAGCATCAGGTCGTCTGTGAAGAAAAGGTGCGAGATACCAATGCCTCCTCTGGAGATGCGAATTGGTTTCCAATGGCCTGTATTGACCTTGTTTTGAATTTCATATGCCAGTCTTTTCATAACCAGATTGAATAGATAAGGCGCTAGTGGATCTCCCTAGCGGAGCTCACGACCCAGCCTGAACGATGGGAGTCGCCCCCCCATTCCAAAGAATTGAGATCTCGCTTTCCCGTAAGGAGTAGAGGATCAAGTTGATGATTCTAGTAGGGAACCCAAACTCAATTAGGGTGGTTTCAAGGAAAGACCAAGAAACGCAGTCGTAGGCTTTTTGAAGATCCACTTTCACAATCATGCAGCCTTTCTTTCCCTTCTTGTTGTTCATAGAGTGGACCACCTCCTGGGTCAAAATCACATTGTCCATGGTAGAGTGCCCCGGAAGAAAACTGTTTTGATGGGGCCCAATAAGTTTGCACATAATAGGCCTTAATCGGTTAACCAGGACTTTAGAAATCACTTTGAAAGCAACATTTAGGAGTGTGATCGGTCTGAAATCAGCTGTTGTTTCAGGAATGTCTTTCTTAAATTAGTGTCATATGGGCTTGTAGGAGGAACCTATTGACCGAACTGTTACTCAACGCCCCATTAACCATGTTCGTCAGCGCAGGGCCTATGTTGTCCCATCAATGCTGGTAAAATACTGCTGGGATCCCATCCGGCCCATGACTCCCAAATTTCTTCATGCCAAAGACCGCCTTTTTCACTTCCTCAATAGTGGTTCCATGGGTCAAATTTTCTGCTTGATTCCTGGTGATTTTGAGGGAAGGATCAACATGCACCAGGTTAGAATATGCATTCTCTTAGCTCCTGCAAAATAGGGACGAAAAGTAATCAGTGATATGGTTAGACAAGAAAGATAGATCATCTGTCCAGGCACCCTGAATTTTAAGGAACCTAACACGATTCTTGTTTCTTCTGATGAGGGCTGAATTGTGGTAAAAAGGGTGTTCCTATCACCCTCTCTAATCCAGTCCATTCTTGATTTTTGGAACCAAAATGCTTCTTCTTGATCAAGGACGTCGTTGAGCTCCGATGTCAGCTGCCTCTCAAGGGTTTGAAGCTCTCTAGAATAACAGTAATTGTTGGCGCGCTGGATCCCATGAATTCGGTCCTCAAGCCGTTTCTTCCTCTTAAAAATATTACCAAAAACATTTCGGTTCCACTCCATACTTTTCTAAGTAACTCTTGTAATGATTTCATAAAAAAGGACACGCTGCATTGGCCGTAGCATCTTCCTAGATGAGTTTATAATCATCTCTAGACAGCCAAGCTGCCTCAAAGCGAACTGGACGAAGGCTCCTATCCGGCGGACTGACCGCCTCATCGATAAAATGGATGGGATTGTGGTCTGAATACAAGCGTGGGAGGGCCACTACTTTCGCTTCTGGGAAAGCCAATTGAGATTGAATATTCCACAATACTCTATCAAGTCTTCTCAACTGACGTACTCTGTTCCCCGCAAACCTACACCAAGTAAATTTTGATCCCAAGGCCCCCGGATCAATGAGGCCACAATCACTATAAGCATCCACAAATTTCTGACAATGGTGAAAGTTCACCGACGAACTGCCCCATTGTACTTCCTTAGTAGCAATTTCATTAAAGTCCCTAAGGATAATCCAAGGGCCCTGAATTAACCTCGAAAAAGCCTTATAGTTATCCCAAAACCTGCACTTGGCAAGAATGTTAGGACGAACATAACCAAAAGTGATAAAATAGTCCTCAAGCTGATTCTTCACTTTGGTGTGAATGGCTTGGGAGTTATGATTAAGGATTTCCAGGTCAATATGGCCCTGCCTCCAGAAGAGAAGGAGGCCACCCGCAAAACCTAACGGATCAACTAAAAAATGATTATTGTAGTCTAATTTAGAGGCTAGCTGAATCATATTGTCCGCCTTAGTAGACCGAATCTCCAAGAGGCATAGGGTATCGGCCTTAGAAGTGGTCAGGAGATCCTTAACGTGGTTCCTGACACGGCGATTGATGATGCCCCTGCAATTCTAGGAAATAATCATCATTGAGAAGTAACGGGGGGAGAGGAAGTTTGGCGACCGCCTTCCCTAAGCGTAAGACGACGAACCAACATCAAAGGTGTGTTGAATCTTGGAACCGAAAGTCATAGGCGCAGTATGCGACTCACCAAACTGAAACAGACCATTGGTCTCTAAATTCCCAAACTAGGCATTGGGCAAGGGTGCCGAGTGGCGATTCGCAGAATCACCTCTTCCAGATCCTCTACTCTTGTTCCTCACAATCGTCTGCAAACCACCACGGCTCCTCCCATTAAACATGGAAGTTTGGCGGTTACCAACAAGGTTCTCCGTCGGTTTGGGCGGAGGAAGAGGACAAGAGGTCTAGGTCGGCGTAGGCAAGGAGGAAGATTGGAGTTTTCCCCAGGCTCTTTGGTTTTCTTCCCTTTCGCTTTTGATCTACGAGTAGTTTCCTCATTGTCTGTCTCCCCAGCCAGAACATTAAACTAGTTGTTGTTTCTTTGTGGCGCCGAATCTTTATGGCGTGTCTGACGTTGATTCGTACTGGGGTTATTTGGTTTGGTTTTTCTGGTCACCAACATCCAGGACCCATACCTTACTTTGTTGGTGTTCGACTCGGTAGGCGGTGAAGGAGTAACCTACTGCGGTTCGCCCTTCTGCTCTGGAGAAGGTGACGGAGCAAGTGTGGTGTTCCGGTCCATGGTGGCTTTCTCTGGCGATACGACTCTGGCGTGAGGGCACTCCTGTTCCCGATGCCCTACTACGCCGCATCCAAAACAGACCACATAGAGGCTCTCGTACTCGACAACTTGCATCTTGTTCATTACCCATATCTCGGAGACAAGAGGCTTGTTGAGATCAACCGTGACAACAACACGAGCAAATTTTTCTCTCTCCCTAGCAATTGTAGTGCGATCTAACTTGAGAGGTTTCCCCACATTTTCCAGTATGCTTTTTATCGCCTCATCTCTGAAGTACTCGACCGGCAAATCTGGTATTCTAACCCACACGACCATCTTTGTGATTTTCGCCGTTTTAGGTCTAAACTCTGGCTCCCACCGTTGAGTAGCAAGGTAGTTGTTGAAGATCTTCCACGGTCCGTCAAGAAGAACGTGGAGATAGTCTTGCTTGTTCTCAAAGCGAGCAACAAAACAATTGTGTCCAATATCCATAAGGTTAAAGCGCCCTTGGATCCCCCATACAGAAGGGAGACGGTGATTAAGAACGTTAAAGCTCATGTGCTTACCTAGATATTTCACTATAATCGCGAGGCGCTACTCAATACACCATTCTCGTCGGAGAGCTTTTGGGAACGTGACTCTTGGTCGTCCATCGGAAGGCTCCTGGTGATCCATTTCATATGCTGATTCCAGTTTCGGTTCTTCAAAAGCCCACGCATGGGCGTCTGATCAAAGTGCTGATTTTCCAGACCATTAAAAGTCGGTTGCGCCGCTACCGTGTCTGCAAAAGTGCGTTTGGTAGCCCTGAACTTTTTCACTGAGCGGTGGTTTGAGTCCCCATCGACCATCTAGTCATCCACCGAAGAAGCTTCGGCTGTCGTTAGTGGCTGCGTCTCCATTCCTCGCCACCGGCCGCCGTAAACGGCTAGGGTAGGAAGGGGACTTACCTAAAATAAACGATATTAACGCTAGGAAATCATCTTATTCTTAGAGAGAATCAGACGACCTTTTTCAAATCGCTTAGATGCTCTAATTGATCTTTAGGTTTTAGCTACTGTATGTTGTTAATTATCGGGAATTTTTCACTTTTCAGTACTAAACACATGCATATTGTATATTAAATGGTGATGTGCTTATGATGATTGAACATTTTAGAGTAGATGGACAAAATCATGATTTAAATAGTGAAATTATTAACCCCATTATATTTTGTACAAGTGATAAAAATTTATCAGAATTCTTGATTATGAACTTTGTTGATGTAAATTGAAGAAGCACTATATATAACCCCCACATGGCAACATCGATTATATGTTGTATATCAAATGTAGGGTATGTAAGAATATATAATATTGAGATGAAGTATGAAATGAATGAATCTCTTCGTAGTTTGAGGTTACAAAAACACTATCGTATTAATTTTAGCATAGTTTGAACCGCGTTTACAACACATTATTGTAGTATTTAAAAATTTTGATGGCTTATAGCTATTACCATGGATTACGGGAGATTTGAACACAGTCTTGTGCAGTTTGTCTCACGCGCATTTAGGACCAACAATATTGTGAATCTAGGAAAGTTATTACAAACTCTAAGTGTCCTCCGAAACATCCGGTAGGTTAGTCAACTAATGCGGCAAATAGTTTAAGTCGGGTTATATTAAGCTATTGACGAGTTTTGAGGATTGGTGATATTAACCTCATCAAATTCAAACTTCAAAGGATGCATCGGATTTTATTAGTGATATTATATGATAGTAGTCATCCCTTGTAAAGAAAGTTATTAGGTAATTACATACGAAAGTTATTAGGTAAATACATACGTCTTATTCATCCTCTATCTAATTTAATGATAGTTGATTAGGTAAGTTCATACGTAATAAGGACAATTAACTATACAATAGTGCGTTCTCGAAAAAAAAAAAAAACACTATACAATAGTGCAACTTAAAGTATCCCTACATTAGTTTTCAAAAAGAAAAAAAAGTATCCCTACATTATTGTAATGTGGCTTAAGATTTTTCTCGTGTTTCACGTTAGCTCTGCTTTACGGGTTGAACTGAAAAAGTTCGTGGAATTGAGTATAAAATATATAAAATAATTAATGGAGTTAATTATATTTTTATGTTAGATTTATACGTGTGATTTCATTTTAATCTTTTATTTTTTCATAATATCTCATATTAGTCTTAGTATGTATTATTGTGGCATTATCATTTTTGTCTTCCGTTAACAAACATGTTGGTATTATGTCATTTTTATACAAAGTGAGTTGATCCGTTATATTTTTATTTATTATTATTATTATTTTTTTAAATTCCTAATTCACAACTAGAGTCTCCTATTTTCTTCAATTGCAATTCACGCCTCCGCATTAGAGCCACTACAATAGTACAACCAAAGCCTCTACAATAGTGAAATGAGACATATAAATCTAAAAAAAAATTAACACTATAGACTAAAATGTCCTCATATTTAATTAACACCAGATTTGTTGATGGAGGACAAAAAATAATCATACCACAACAATATTAGGACCAATATAGGATGTTCTAAAAGAAAGAAAGAAAACTAAAAATGAAATCATCTATAAATCTATGACAAAAATATAATTAACTCATAATAAATTTATGGAAAAATTGTATTTTTCGTCCCTAAGTTATATGGTAATTATAGAATTCGTCCTTAAGTATTTGTTGTGCTCACTTTTCACCCCTACGTTATTATTGGTGTTACACTTTTCGTCCTTTTATTAACTTTTCGAGCTCACTTTTCGTTCATAAGCTATACTAAAGTTGCAAATTTCGTCCGTTATGTTTTAATTTGTTAGTAATGGGACAAAGAATGCAACACCAATAATAACATAGATACAAAAAGTGAACATTGTCAACACTCATAAACGAATTTTATAATTATTATATAACTTAAGGACAAAAAGTACAATTTTCTTTAAGTGTATACATTATATATTAATCATACATTCTTCGTTCACTCTAAAGTACGGGTTTAGACACATGATGAAGAGACTGTCTACTCTAATTTAATAATAAAATTTCTGTGTTAGCTGAATTAGAGTGTTGTACTGGTATATGTAATATGATATCCAGCAGACCAAATAAATGCAAGACGTGAAGTCGATGGCTTTGGATGATGATTGAATTTTTCTCGCGTGCCGCTCGAGCGCTAACGAAGAAGCAACATAAAGAGAATACCAACAAAGTCAATTCAATTAAATCACACAAATTAAAGGGTGCTGTAAAATTGCCAAATTATACTATAGACCAGGATCTTCCTTGCATTGTAGACTCTGGTCTAAAAATTTCTGTATCTGTAATTGACACATCCTGTACCTGCAGTTGATTCTGTAATTTATTTACATGTATAAAAACAGTTGAGGGTAGATTCAACATGTGTTAACTGAATATACAAAATTTTTGTATTAGGATCCACAATATAATATAAATTCAGGACCATAGTATAATAATTGGCATAAAGGGGCTGCAGAAGAGGAGATAAAAAGTTTTCCAAAAAAAAGAAAAGAAAAAATTGGGATCTATCTATAAATAGGGCTCTCTCCTTACTTGGAAAGCCACAACAACACAAACAAAAATTCCTCTCTCTGATCTCGAAGTAAGAATAAACAAAAGATTTGGTGAAGATGTTGCTGGGAAAGCTTGTGGAGGCGCTGTCGACGAAGAAGATAAAGGGGAGTGTGGTGCTGATGAGGAAGAACGTTCTGGACTTCAATGACTTCAATGCCTCTATCGTTGATAACCTCACCGATTTCCTTGGCCAGAAGGTGTCCTTAGAGCTCGTCAGCTCCGCTCAGGCTGATCTAGGTAACTTTATTTCCTCCTCTTTCTTCCATCTTTGTTTTATTTCCTGCCATGCCATGCCCTTTCTATTTCATTTGGGTATCCCTCCCTTTCCCAATGGTAAAAATGAAAAGAAAGGTTCTGCGGTGCATACTAGCTTGATTCAATTCAGTAGATAATATTTGAAAGAAAATATAAAAAGGTCGTGTGAGACTAATTTAAATGATTTCACCGATCATCTTAAAATCTTATTTCAGCAGTATGAAGATTTAATTCCACCCTTATGTGCTAAAATTTTATTTTAGCTGTAGTGTAAGATCGAATTCAAATCCCACCACTGAGATCAAGGTCTCTTATGTGCTAAAATCTTATTTTAGCAGAGGTGTGTGGATTCAAATCCACCACTCGGATCAAGGTTACTTATGTATATAGTATATAGGCAAGGTTTTGGTGAGAATTTTGAGATTGACGAAAGAACTTGTTACTTTTGAGAGTATATATTACTATATTAGTCTAACGTAAACTGAAACTGAAACCGGTAAATTAATGTTGCATTCATTTAACTGTTCACGCGCTTTTCTTAGTCTCACCTACCTCAGGACCTATAAATGCTTCTACATGCACGTACCAGCCAACAGTGAATCATTAAAGTTTTATAATGGAAAAAGGTGAATTCTTGGGTTCTATTCTTGGAAGAATTCAATTCTAAGTATACAGTAGAAACTAGAAACCAAATGCCATTTGACTAGTAATATAAACCTTTCACATTGGTTTAGGTAAACTAACAAAATTGGTTGGCTTGTTCATCAAGATTGGAACAAAAGAATCTCACGTCACAAACACATTCGGAGTTTCATAAAGCATGCAGTACTTTTTTTTCTTTTTCTTTTTTCCTTTTTACTTTTTGTTTAAAAATATTATTTGACATAATTATTTAGTAATTTATGCATATAAAAACTTATAATACTTAATTAACTCACGCTAAATACAATAAAATTTAACACAATAGAATTTGTTTCAGCCATTAGTGATACCAATTATCAACCGTGTGGAATGGGGCTAAAAAACTTCCCCTTCCTCCAAGGGTCAATATCTCTACAGACTAGTAAATGTGGAAAAATCTCCACCACAGATAAAAAAGGGTCCCCAGCCCACACATGTATCTATATCTATGTTCCAACAAGGAAAAGAGGCATTGGATAAGCCATAGCTTGTAAAATGTAACGTGAGGTGTTTATATATTAATATATTATAACCTTTTTGAGTGTCTTAATCAAATTGAAATAATGCTATTAACACTACATACTCTTTTAACTAATTATTAGTGACAATGTTTAAAAATTTAAGTGTGATTGTCTACTTGTGACTTTTGTCTTGAATTTGATATCCATTATTGTGTTCATATTTTTGTTTATCTTATTATTTGATTAAAAAATATTTTAATAATCATAAAACTCATTACATATTTTCATATATCAAAAATAAAAATAAAAAAATAAAAAATCATTGCTTATACATTCAATATTTAATACACACACACATATATAAATACACACATATGTATGTGTAAAAGAGGGTTTCTAAAATTGATAGTAATGATTATATGTTAATTTTTATTAGATAGAGCCTATTTTTATTTGTTAATTGTAAAATTTGCGTGTCACTGTTTTATTGGATAATCAAAATTTATATTAATATTAATTTAAAATTTAAAATTAGTTAATAATCACTTGATTATTAATTAATAGTACAAGTAATATTTTATCTTTTCCTTCAAATATATCTGAAGTTGTGCTCTTGGTCAAGTTCGATACCGTCTTGTGATCCTAATTGATGAATGACCAAAATGACGTAAATCAATATGAAAATTGAACTTAGAATCTTATAGTTACTAAACCAAGTATATGTTTTATACTTTATGCCCCAACCACCATGATCGAACCTATAATCACCTATTTAGAATTAAAATCGAGATGCCATTATACAATACAAGGTAATTGGCAAATAATAATATATTTTAGTATGGATACAATATAATATTATAAATGAATTGAATTCAAGTATTGTTTCGAAATCATACTAGTTTAATATCTCTGCTGCCGCCATATTTTAAAATTGTACTAAAAAAATCTTAAAACTTATTGATTTTGCGGTATAGTCATCAATATTTAATTAACATGATTGCAGTAGGTGCTAAATGCTAGTCGAACGATAGAGTAGCGCTTAGTGCTTAGGTGGACTAAGCAGCGACTAGACGGCTAACTGAAAAAAAAAAAAAAAAAAACAGTGCACCTGTGTCGGACGCCTAAGCCTATTTTTGAAATAATGTTAATTAGACACTAAAATAAATAATTCCTTAAAAAAAAAATAAATAATTCCTTGTGAATAATTAAATTAAAATTTAAAATTTTAATATTTGCAGGAAATGGATTGAAAGGAAAACGCAGCAAGGCAGCATACTTGGACAACTGGGTGCTGAACAACACGCTTTTAGCCTCC
>NXFB01000063.1:203392-219136 GCA_002525835.2 Ipomoea batatas
GAGAGGAGAGAGATGGTCATTAATGTTTGGCTTGGAATGGAAGTCACAAGTACTAGATCACAATACCTCTATGTCACAACATTAAATGCTCAATCTAGACTAAGATTTGGGGTTTTGCCACATGTCATCACCCCATGGATCCCTTATGAAGATATTAATTTAATTGGCCAGTTTAAGCTTAAATCAGATGAATGTTCGGAGGATCATAACTTAATTCGGGAAAATTCTAATACCAAAATTATCGTAAAAATATTCCCGTCGCAATTCACCAATTTTGGGAATTTTCCGGTAATCCGCCAAATTTAGGTTCAGAGTCCGTAACAATTTATCCCTTACGGTCCATTTAGAAATTCTCTTGAACCAATTAAAATGCAGGCTTAATCGTATGATACTTAATAATCCCAATTCTGGAAAAATTCGAATTGAATCTTCATCCTTAAAAATTTTCCTCGGTTCGTAACCGATACGTAGTTCGCAGCTTATCGATAATTAATCCTTACGAGAAAAATTATTTCAAACACCGAATAGTTTTCTCTTAAATGTCATAGCTTAAAAAAAAATTTATATCGCTATTCTCGAATCTTAACTTTGTCGTAAAAACCGAGGGGTTACACCAGAGTTGCTGCGCAAACTGGGTGGTCAGGGTCAAGGTCACGACGTGAACCTAACCGTGACCTCTGGAACCTGCGAATTATGCTGAAAAGTCACAGTGGAAGTCACGTCGTGAGGTAAATCGTGATGACGGGCCCAAAATCAGTTTTAACTTGTATTTTTTGCACGGTTTGAGGGGTATAAATGACGCTACGCGGTAGGGATGACCACGGTCAAGAGTGGGGTTTACCTCGTTAATCCAAAAATAATAATAATAATAATAATAATAATAATAATAATAATAATAATAATAATAATAATAATACTAACAATAACATCAATAACAATAATAATAATAATAATTTAATAATAATAACAATAATAAAATAGTAATAATACTAATAAGAAATTAATAATAATAATAATAATAATAATAATAATAGTAATAGTAATAATAATAATAAGAAGAAACTAAGAATCAATAATAATAATAATATAATAACAATAGTTTAATAATAGTAATAATAATAGTAATAAATTAAATAATAATAATAATAATAATAATAATAATAATAATAATAAAGAAGCGAGAAAGATGAAGAAGAAGCGAGCGTATAATAATAAGAATATAATAATAACAATAATTTAATAATAGTAATAATAATAATAAGAAGAAATTAATAAATACTCCGCAATAAATAATAAGAAAGAAGCGAGCGTGAAAGTGGGACGGAGGTAGTAATAAATAATAAGAAAGAAACGAGCGTGAAAGATGAAGAAGAAGCGACCGTGAAAAGCAAAGTTAACTGGCAAGATTCGAACCCAAGTAGCTACAAAATTAGGTACTGTTCACCCATGTGTTTCCATTTCTCCATTTGGAGAAGTTGGTTTTTGCTTTCTCCAAATTCCTTAAGAAAGATGGAGAAAGGAGATGGAATTAGTATTTGGAGGGATAAATTTAGTAAACAACATCTCCATTTTTCCTTTTTCCACTTCCTCATTTCTCTATTTTTTTTTTGGAAAATTCTCTATTTTTTCAAGTTGTATTTTTTTGCACGGTTTGAGGGGTATAAATGGCGCTAGGCGGTAGGGATGACCACGGTTCGGTTCGAACCGGAAGGTTCGAACCGAACCGTGCACTGTTGGAACGGTTCCGGTTACTGGTTCCGATTCCATAATATTTGGAACCGGACGGTTCCGGTTCCAAACCGGAAAATTAAAAAAAATTAATTATTACTTATTATTAGTTAAAGTTTAATTATTATTTGATTAAAGTTTAAACTTTAAAAAATATTTAAAAATTCAATTATAACAATTTTTTAAAAATATAGTTTAACTTTGAAGTTTAAATATTTAATATAACTATTTTAAACACATTTTAGAATGAAAACTTTTCAACAAAAATATTAATTGTTAAATTTGGACAATTTTAAAAATTAAAAAAAATTACAAATAAAAATTAAAAAAATTCGGTTCAAACCGGAACCACAGGTTTCAAACCGTACTTGGAACCGTACCTGGAAGGTTCAGTTCCGGTTCGGCCGATTTCGGAACCGAAACCGAACCGTGGTTATGACTACTAGGCGGTTCTTTTTAGAGAATGATTCATTTTCCGCGCTCTCTCTAAGGTTTTCTTGGAGAGAAAACATCTCCAAGCATTTCCTTTTTGTAATCAACCAACATTTGATGAAGATTTGAACATCAATTCAACTTGTAATCAATTCCAATTGCAATTTCCAAATTTCTCTTGCATTATTCATCACCAAAGCTAAGTCATTCTTGTTTCTTTTGCATTTTCTTTCTTCCAATTATGATTGCAATGTCTTTAATTTCAATTCATTTTCTTTCTTCCAATCGCTGGCTTCTCCATCCAATTTGAACCGAGCAATCATGACTTATCCGTCCTAAACTTACGAAGAAGCCAACAACTTTATATGTTTTTTTATTCATTTTATTTTTAATTTATTTTTATTTTTGAATGGGATGCCACATAAGATGCCATACAATCAAAATTAACTGGTTACCTATTGGTAACTTGTTAAATATGTTAATTGCATAGTTTTAATTAATTTAAGGTTTTAATTTAATTCTTTTTTACTTCGAGAATCTAATTGCATTTTGACATATAGTTGGAGCAGTTGTTATATCGTGGACCATGGTCCAAAAACGATACCGTTTCTTTAAGTAAAGAAACGGTTGCTGTCACATATTAACGGAGTTCCGTAAATGAAACTACAGTTCATCTCAAATGATACTGCCTCACATTTGTTTTTATATTATCAAATGAAACTGTAGTTATATCAAAATGAAACTGTTGTTGTGTTGAAAGGAAATTGTAGTGTATATAAAAGAAAACTGAATAACATTTTCACATATTTGAGTATATATTGTCTAATGAAACTGTAGTTGTATTGAAAGGAAATTGCAATGTATTATAAAAGAAATTGCAGTTGTGTTGAAACGACGTCGTTTTGATGCATGGACCACCATGCATTGTAGATTGCGGTCCACAATAAAATTTGCCATAGTTGGAGTGCTTATTTGACCCAGTCGTTATACGGTGGACCATGGTCCACAATGCATTGTGGACCATGGTCACAAAATGACACCGTTTCAATAAGTGGGAGAATCGGCGGTCGTTAGTCGTAACGGAGCTCCGTAATTGATACTACAGTTCATATCAAATGATACTGCCTCATATTTGTTTTTATATTATTGAATGAAACAACAGTTATATCGAAAAGGAACTGTAGTTGTGTTGAACTGATACTACATCTGTGTTGAACTGATATTGAATAACAGTTTCACATTTTTGGGTACTGCAGTTATATCGAAAATGAGCTGCAGTTGTGTTGAAAGGGAATTGCAGTTGTGTTGAATTGATACTGAATAACAGTTTCACATTTTTTGGTGTATATTGTTCAATGAAACTGTAGTTATATCGAAATGATATTGTAATTGTGTTGAAATGAAACTGCAGTGTATTATAAAATTGTCGAAAAGGAACTGGTGCGGAACGGAGGCCGTTTCAGCCGTTTGTTGTTTTCATTAATCAAAACGACATCTTGATGTGCGGTGCACAAAAAGTCAACAGATGCCTCCACTGAGGCTCAAACCCACTCCCTTCCACATGGGAGTGTACACCAGATGCCGCTTGACCACAAGTCTTTGATACATTTTAAATTAATTAAATACAGTACATTGTAATTTGTAAAGAAAAGTGTTTCAAAAAATTAAATAAATAAAGTTATGTACAGAGTGTTACTGAATTGCCCTAACAAAGATCAGTTTCAGAAATCAGAAGAAGAAAAGCTCTCCGTTATCCTTTCTCAATGGCGGTCTCCCTCTACTTCTATACATCTCTGAACAGTCACGAACCTCCAATTCAGGTAATTCTTAAACCCCAAAACCGCATAGAACTAACCCTTGACCCTTCCTTCTTCCATAACCCTGCCTTCTTATTTAATTTTGTTTGTTTGGCTAGTTATCTATTATTAATAGTCAAATTCTTAATCTTGATTTTTGGTAAAATATTTGATACTTTTGAAGGTAAAAAACTCTGAAATTGATATTTGTAGAAAAGGGAGCTGGTTGGGCCCTGGACTAGGGAATGGACATTGTGTGCTCTTAGTCAGTTTGTTTGTTATGCATTTACAAATATGCTGTATTTTTGGAATAATGTTGAAAGGGCTCATGATGTCTGTAGAACAATCTGACAATTTTACAATTGGTATCATAAGATTTTGTTTATTTATTTATTTTAAAATTTGGATCCTTTATTGAAGTCGATTTAACTTTATTTTTGTTTGGAATGAATCAGGAGTTTAATAATAAATTGTAGATTTCCGATAATGGCTTCTAGAGGTAAATGTAGGCTTTTTTTGTTTGGTAAAACTTAAAGGTAGCTTAAAATAATAGCTTAAAATAAGCTAGTAGAGTCTCATTATTATTATTATTATTATTATTATTATTTTTTTTTTGTTCTGGACTTCTGGTACCTGTTCTCCTTCTGTCATTATTTCTTACACACAAATGTCACATTTGTCTACTCAAAGTTTTAAGCCATAAAATTTGGAATGACTTCTGTTTATACAGCTTAAAGATTTCTCCACTATATTGTTTATGCAATTTGGGATGGATAAAATGTAGAATAGCTTTCTATTATTTCTTCAATTGGTATTCTATTCCTTGAGATAACTGCAAACTACAAGTTGCTGACATGATAAAAGAAATATGTTTGATTTAGTTTGTTATCTTTTTTTTTTTTTGGTGGGGTTTTTAGTTTGTTATCTGAATGCTTATGAGTTATGATCTTATTTTCTGTTATAGGGACTTGATAAAAGGAGATCTAGGGGTGGAAAGTCTCTATTCCGAATAAAATGTCCAGCAGGTTATCCTTTCATGTCTTTCTGAATTTTACGTTTGAATTATGAATCTGAGTAGCACATTTAAAGTGAGTATTGAATATTTGAATTAACTGAAGTCCTTAATAGCGTCATTCAAGCTGAGTATAGAGAAATAGTGGTTGATTTTTCTCTATGATCTTAATCCTAAATCCTGACTTCATAAGGATAGGATTATGAAGAACTGAAATATGGGTTCCTGCAAGATGTGAAGCTTTTCTAGTAAAAGTAGCCTTTTGTGCTTTCTATTTTCGTATTATTCTTAGCTAACATGGTTTTATAAGCAAACCAAGGAGGTTGAACTTAAAAAAAAAAAAAAAACTGTTTCTCTAAATTTATTATCATGAGGAATTAATAAAGGACGAAATTAGATCCTGTTCGTCTGTTCTAGGCATACAAGTGATGCTACATTGCATTTGTTGCTTGCCACATTCCAAGAAACAAATTCATACTGGTTGATTGTTTTGTTTCTTTAGGTTTCTTCAATCATTACCTGAAATTGAAATTTAGAGCTTTCTCTTAACTTCTGGAAGGTGTAAATACTCTCTGACTCAAACAGAGTCATGCTCTTTTAGGGGGCTAGATACAACTCAAGAACTACAAAACTTTTTTCTTTTTCGAAGAAAACAATAGGTCATCTTTCTTTGTGTTTTTCACCTAAAGTAGACGTCCAAAAGTCACCGTCTTTAACCTTTTGGAAGGGCCCAAGTACAAGCTGAGACCCCACTAAACAGGAAGAACTATGCTTGGTGGGGGGAAGCAAATAAAAAAAGGACACATGTTTTTATTATAAACTGAAATAGTGGATGCATTTAAGGAGCAAACTGAACGTTAGTTGTATTGAAAAAATTGATTTGCTTTAAATGTTTTGCACTTCTAAGTAAAATTCTGCTTCTCACATAACCATTCCTTTTACTGTCCTCATAAGCTGATAGCTTTTGGTAGGAGTTAGAACACATGACTTTATAATAAAATGAAATAGTGGATGCATTTAAGGAGCGAATTGAACGGTAATTGTATTGAAAAGATTGGTTTGCTTTAAATGTTGTGCACTTTCAAGTAAATTTCTCCATCTCATGTAACTATCCTCATGAGCTGATAGTTTTCGGTCATTATGCAACAGTGAAGGCTCTGATGACCAACTATTTGAACCGAGGCATGCTCACTGTGACTAGGCGCCGTCATTGTTTCCTTAGACACACAACACATTTTCCGCTACACATTTCACATAATTTTGATGTAGGTCCTTGTACTGAGATGCTTATTTCTGGCTTTTGGGTGGGACCTGATATTGAAGATGGGTGGGGTTTTGTGCAAGCAATTGTACATCAAACATATTGATTTGCAGTTAGGTTAAACGAGGTTTTGGGTCATACCTTGGTTCATTCATCCTTGTCAGAGTAATGGCCGCAGGTCTAATACTATAACTTAATTTTGAGAGCCTGCATTTCCTCATCTTTTATAAAAAAGACATGATTAAACTCTCTTAAAGTGGTATCCATTGAATGGCAGTGGTGTAATAGATCTTTGAAATTGGGGAAGATCCTTTAGTTGTAGGAAATATTTTGATAGTCTGCAGTCCACAGGACTAACCTCCTTTAATATTTTTAATTTAATTTAAAATGTATTTAGTTTTCCCACTTTTATAATTAACAATCAACATTCTAAGGTTGTGGCAAAAACTTGTGTGAGACCGTCTCATGAATCTTTGTCCGTGAGATAGGTCGGGTAAGGATGAAAATATAATATTTATACTGAAAAATGTAATATTTAATACTGGAAAATGTAATATTTAGTACTGGAAAATGTAATACTAATTAGGAATACAATGTTCCTTACTTAAGAGGGAAAGTGTAATACTTTTACATTTTGATTTAAAAGTATTACATTTTTCTTCAAAAGTATTACACTTCCACAAGTAACAAATACTTTATTCTTTATTAGTATTATATTTTTTAGTATAAGTATTACATTACATCGTTGTAAGATTTTGTTTTGTTTTGTTTTGTTTTGTTTTTGTTTCTTTTTTTGGGCTAAGGTATTTACTATTTAGTAGCAGGTAGGGGTGTAAACGAATCGTTTTTTTGTTTTGTTTTGTTTTCTTTTTGTTTTTTTTTTTTTAGGTTGAGGTATTTAGTAGCAAGTAGAGGTGTAAACTAATCGAATTGATCGAGTTAAATATCTTACTATTCGATTTGAATTTGACGAGAACTATTGAATTCGTATTCGATAAATATTCGAATCTAAAATTTTATTCGTATTCGATTCGGTTACATTATTCGAATATATTCGATTCGACTCGAATATTCGAATTCAACTATTAGATAGGACCCTATTTTTAATGGAACGATATGATCCTGCATGAAGGATGATGGATAAAACCAAAATATGTCAGGATCAAGCAGTTAACATTGCGTAAAAAATTATAGTAGTGAAGACATAACTTTATTTCCTTATATTTGTGTAACCGTTTACGTTTCAATATGACATAATGTTGGACTGGACTCTTCAAGCTAACTCCAAACAAAATAATATTGAATGACTGAATGTAATGTTGGAAAGAACATATATCTGTGGTATTTGTAAAGGCTTGCAGTTGGAAGGTTACAATTGGAAGAAATCAATGAGTGATTGTTGAGAAGTAGTGCCTGCAATGGTTGCGGTGGTCGGAGGTACGGTGACAACTTTACGTGGTGGTATAAATGGGATTGACGGTGGCAAATGGAGTTTAATTTGAAGGTACTTAAAAGACTGATTTTGATGTGCGTAGAGATTGTTAATTAGTATGAACTGGAAATGGTTTTTGGGTTCATATGTGGATTTTTGGACTATTATTATGCTTATCCAGCTAATTTAAGTTGCTGATATATTATTTTATTATATTGATTATTCTTTTTATTCCAAATCTCGTTATTCGAACAAGATATATACAAAATAAGAGAAATGAATTACATTTACGAAATTATTTTTTGTTAGATATTTTTGAATACTATTGACTCTGTTACAATATATAGTATCTGGTCATAAGTTCCCATTTTGAAGAATCACTTCGTACCACTAGACCACAACATCATTAACAGTAAAATGTGTATCTATTATCTTTACAAGTAAAATATACCTTTTCAATTAAAAAAATTAAAATTATATGGATAAATTATTTTTCAAAATCCTTTAATTCCTAATGTGACAATCCTGCATAAAAAAGTAGGACTTTACTCTTAATCAAATAAGAAAATAACCAATTATATATTACCATATTAGAGGTGAAAGATTTTGGTCCTTCTAGCTTGATCCAAACAAAAAATTGAATAGTTTAACACCAGATAATTCATAAACTAATTGCAACCTAAGATCAAAAATTCCATCGAATTGAACCTTACAAATTGTACACCATGTTAAAGAATTTTATGAAAAAGTTTGCATAATCAAAATTATCTTATTGTGGTCAGAATACCAAAAGTAAGGAGATATATACTTTGCTATATAGTCCCATATAAATTTTATTAGAAATCTTACTATTTTGATGAGTATTTTCTTGTGAAAAATGGGATGAAGCACCAAATTGGCCATAAACTAATTATTCTCCATGCACTCTTGTCAAAGCAGGTAGCAATAATAATAATAATAATAATAATAATATTAATACTTTGTTGTTATTCTTATTATTACCCTAAATTAAAGAAATAAAGAACAGGCGTGCATGAAGATCTTATACATACATACATTTATAGTACACATACTTCTCGATCTGTCTTTCTCAATGCTACTAAGAAAGGTAAGTGTGAGCATTAATATATTTTTCAACGAAACCATGAGATCCCATATAGTACTACTCCACCACATGGTAACAACTTGTACAACGTGTTCAGCTAATACAGATTGCAACTTTTTATTTTTTAATCAATTAATTCTACTGGTAATGGTAATGCTCCTAATAGTTCGTACATCTGTTTATGTCTTTAATATTTTGTATATACGTCACCTATGACATCATTCACTACACTTTCATTAAAAAAATTATAATTGTTGAGATTATTAATGTTCCTGATAGTTTGTACAGTTTAAGTGGTTCATATTTTGTATGACAAATTTTTCTCTTGACACGTCTCACGGGTCTTAATTCGTAAGACGGTTTAGATATGGAGAATTTGGTATAGGCTTAGTAATATTTTTTCTTGTAAACGGTCTGTTACAGTTTTGCTATAAATTATTACTTTTATGCTATAAAGTATATATTATATATAAGGTTTAAAGTATTAATTATATCTATAATTCTACAATAAAACTTTATTTCCTACAATGGTCTATTATAGTTTTAATTTCCTATAATGTACTATATTTATGCTATAGAGTATATTATATATACGGCTTAAACTATTGATAATATTTACAATTACATTATGTTATTACTTTATTCTCTACGAAATGTGTATTACATTATTTATGCTATAAAGTACCACATTTATGCTATAAAATATTATATATAATGCTTAAAGTATTGGTTATATATGCAATTTTGTTATGTTATTACTTCATTTTTTTTCTAAACTCTCTATTATAATTTTGATATAAAGTACTACATTTATGTTATAAAATATTATTATATATAAGTCTTAAAGTATTGATTATATATGCCATTTTATTATATTATTACTTTCTTTTTTTGAATACAACTAACTCTATTAGATTGTAGTATGAGCTAGTATCGTTTCCACTAAGGCTCAAACTCATGATCTCCCATATGGGAGAGCCACTATTCTGCGGTAATTATATTATTACTTTAATGCATTCAAATTGTACTGTCTATTAAAGTTTTGTTATAAAGTACTATATTTATGCTATAAAGTATTATATATAAGACATAGAATCTGTTTAGTGGATCTTATTGATGAGCTTATAACTTATTTTAAGCTATTAATAAGAATAAGTTATAAGCTCTGTTTGGTATGTTCCCAAAATAAGCTAGTAGTTTAAAATAAGAGCTTATTTTGAAACGCGACATTAGGTTCTGTTTGGCAGAGCTCATTTAGGAGCTTGTAACTTATTTTAAGCTACTAATAAGTTATAAGTTCTGTTTAGTAATGTTCCCAAAATAAGTTAGTACAGTAACTTCAAATAAGATCTTATTTTGAAAAGATACTTTAGATAACTTTTAAAATATAAGCTAGTAGATTCTTAACTTTTTTTCATCTTTATCCTTATTATTTTAAACTAGTCTTTTTCATGCGTGATACACAAAGACATATGCCCAATATGTATATTTTAAAAAATATCTAACAAATTCTTATTAATTAAAATCTAAATAAAAAAATTATTTATTTTATAATGTTTACAAATATTATTATCATTAATTTAAGAATATAAGAAAATGATAAGGTGGATGCATGTGCATGATAAAATTAATGGAAAAGATAACGGAAGTTATAACAGTAAGGGTATTTTTGTTCAAAAATTTGTATAGTACAACTCTAAAAACACAATGTACAAAATGGTTAACACTAAAAATATGAACATAAATGAGGGATATAACTTTCATTGAGACTTATTATGTTTTTAGATAAATAACATATTTTACCCCTCTCAATTAAAATCCTTTTGGCCTTTTATCTTCAATATATTAGGCTGTAATTTCAATTTGACATTTGTGTGTTTGTACATTAATTTTAGTATGAACTAATTTTATGAACTATAAATATTTTGTTTTACTTTATATATTTTTAAATATATGTTCTTACTTTATATTTTATTAAAATATATTAGTTTTATTATTTTATATTTTAATATGTAAACAAACCTATTTAAATTTAAAACTACTTAAATTTTATGAAGATGTTCATTTTAGTCTTTTTACATTTATCAGCTTATCAAAAAGCTAATTTTACCAAATACTTTTAAACATAACAACTCTCCCGATTTTAGCTTCTAGCTTATAGCTATTTAGCTTTCAACTAGGTTTGCCAAACATATCCTAGGTATCGTTTAAAAAACTAAGCTAGCTAGTAGCTTCCTAACTTTTTTTTTTTCATCTTTATCCTTATTATTTAAATAAATGACACCCTTTACCCATTTCAATTAAAAACTCTTTTGACATTTTTTCTTCAATATGTTTGATTGTAATTTCAATTTCACGTTTGTCTGTTTGAACATTAATTTTTGTATGAACAACTATAAACATTTTGTTTTACTCTATATAGTTTCAAATTAAATATATGTTCTTACTTTTTATTTTATTAAAATATATTGATTTCATTATTTTATATTTTAATATGTAAATAAATCTATTTAAATTTAAAACTATTTAAATTTTATGAAGATATCCTTTATAGTCTTTTTTACATTTTTCAACTTATCAAAAAGCTAGTTTACCAAACACTATTAAGCATAACAACTAGTTTAACAGCTCTTCAGATTTTAGCTTCTAACTTATAGCTTTTCAGCTTTCAGGTACCTTTTCAGCTAGATTTGTCAAACATAACCTTAAAGTATTGATTATATTTACAATTATGTTATGTTATTACTTTATTTCCTGTAATTGTCTATTACAATTTTGTTATAAAGTACCAAATTTATGATATAACATATTATTATATATACAATTTAAAGTAGGCAAAAACTTGTGTGAGACGGGTCGGGTCGGGTCGGGTTGAGATGCGAATGTAACACTTATATGCACAAATGTCATACTTATATGCTCAAATGCAATACTAATCAAGAATAAATTTTTTGTTACTTATAAGGGTAAATGTAATACTTTTAAGGGAAAATATAATACTTTTACTTTTCGATTTAAAACTATTACATTTTTCTTCAAAAGTATTATTTTTGCCCTTATAAGTAAGGGGCACTTGTCAACATTACTTATTATGAAAAATGTATTACTTTTTCTCTTATAAGTAACAAAAATTGTATTCTTGATTAGTGTTATATTTGAGTATATAAGTATGACATTTACACATATAAGTATGACATTTGCATGGTGCTTCGATCCGACCCGACCCGTCTCACAAATAAGGATCTGTGAGACGGTCTCACACAAGTGTGACCCTTTAAAGTATTGATTATATATATCTATAATTATGTTATGGCTCATTTTTAATAAATTTCACATTTTATGGATAAGATTGAAACCTGTGAGGCGGGTCCTAGCATATCCGCCCATTTTGCATATATGGCATGTATGACATCATTCACTACACTTTCATTCAAAATTTAAAATTGTGGAGTCATGTTGTAATTTCAATTTCACGTTGGTCTGTTTGAACATTAATTTTTGTATGAACAACTATAAACATTTTGTTTTACTCTATATAGTTTCAAATTAAATATATGTTCTTACTTTTTATTTTATTAAAATATACTGATTTCATTATTTTATATTTTAATATGTAAACAAATCTATTTAAATTTAAAACTATTTAAAATTTATTAAGATATCCTTTATAGTTTTTTTTACATTTTTCAAGTTATCAAAAAGCTAAATTACCAAACACTTTTAAGCATAACAACTAGTTTAACTGCTTTTTAGATTTCAACTTATAGCATATAGCTTTTCAGCTACCTTTTCAGATAGGTTTGCCAAAAATAACCTTAAAGTATTAATTATATTTACAATTATGTTATGTTATTACTTTATTTCATGTAATTGTCTATTACTACGTACAATTTTGTTATAAACTACTACATTTATGATTAAAATATTATTATATATACAATTTAAAGTATTGATTATATATATATATAATTATGCTAGGGCTCATTTTTATTAAATTTAATATATTTTATGGATCAGATTAAAACCTGTGAGACGGTTTTATCCGCGCATTTTGTATTATGGCATGTATGACATCATTCACTACACTTTCATTCAAAATTTAAAATTGTGGAGTCATGTTGTATTATTAAATGTATATACTTTAATTGTCTGACAGCTTTTGTTTTTCATTATGTTCTATAATTGGAATAAATTTCCCTTTTTTTTTCCGATGCATATCTCACCTTTTTCGTCCCATGTATCCCACCGGCCATCACACTAAGCACAAATTAATAGGGTTTCGTACCCGAAGTTCTATTAGCAGCGGAGTGGAACCCACTGGCTTTATTTTGGGAAAACATATATTATTATTATTTTTTTTACATCCAATGGAGGGGGAGGAAACATATATTATTTTAATTTGCTGAAACTAACCCTAACAGTACTTCTGCTTTATTTTATTTTGTTTTTAATTTTTTCTTAATATGGTGTGTGAATGAGATCATAGGTTACTTAGATACAAATCATACAATATATAATGGGATCATAGGTTAATAAACACCAATACAAGGGTGCTAGGAGAAGGAGAAGAGATCGGAAAATAATCCCAACCAATAAGATAAAGAGAAGGAGAAGAAATTTGAGTCGTGTGGAACACATATATATTTTTCTTAAAATCGATTCGCTACCCCCGAGGGTGCTAGGAGCGTCGTCGTAACTTCAGTCTCCCAGGATAAAATGGATTACGGTTTAATGTTTGAGAACTCAAATGAATAAACTCGACGAACTAGAACAACATGAAAGCACTTCATTCTTTTAACGGAAGTATTGGCAAAAAATTCCGAAGAAATGAGTTGAGAGAGGTGGAGTGAAAACAAAACAAAATTTTGAAGTTCTCAAAATAGCAGCCAAAACAATCTGCCAACAAGGTTTTTTAATAGGTGATGGAGAAATAAATAGCATTAAAAAATGGCATTAACACTGGTTTAAAACGAATCTGTAACCTTCAACCCATTAACTTAGAATTTAATTCTAAAATTAAAATTAAATGAGTTATTAGAATTAAATGTTTCAGAACGGTACTCCGCAAAGTAGTTCGAGCAGTACCCACGAATAGTAGCATGAAGGTTACATACAAATAGTGAACTATTCGGTCAAACTAAACAGTCAACCTACTCGAGCTGCTCGGATAGTGGCGCTCTAATGAGTTGGAAAAATATATGGAATATTGGCATTCGTGTTCGCAAGTGCGAGAGAGAGAGCCTCTATGTTATTTGATTTGCACGCCCCCTGCGCGCGAGAGAGAGCCTCTATGTTATACAATTCAACATCCTTCTAAAAGGCTATTGTATATATAATGACGCAAACCCACTTCCCAAACCAAGGTGGAACAAGTGCTTTTCCAAAGCCTTTCCACCTACATTTTCCAACTCAAGTGAGTCTACTTTGAGAATCAATTTCTCATTTACCCATAATCCGTTTTGAGAGTACATTATATCAATTTTTCGTCTCACTACGAAGAGTGCGAATGTAATTTGACCCGACCCAAATCAGAAGTACGTGGATCGGACCTCACATATATTTGTACCAGAAAATAGCAACTTAAATGCCATTTTATGCTAAAAATTCCAACAATGATCAATATCTATTGTCCATCTAAAAAATCTAATGGATATGAAGGAATTATAAAAAAAAAGTGCAATTACATTTTGATAATTATCTCAAATTTTATGTGCACTTTTACATAACATGTATTGGATGCACTCTATAATGTTGCAAACTGCTTTGTAATGTTGCTAAGTGTGCGTTCACATTAACTTTAAAATGCACTTAACAACAATACTAAATGCATTTCGCAACACTATACAATGCACTTTCACATAACACTAGATACATACTAAAGTTCAAGTTATTTACTAAAGTGCCACCATATTTTTTTTCCTTCTCTTTGCTTTAGATCCATTAGATTTTTTAGATTGACGCCTCATATTGGTTTTTAGATTTCTCTTAGGAACAAGTTCTTATATCATCCCCACTCCCTCGCACTCATATTCTCTCTCTCTCTCTCTATAAGGAAGGGTTTAGGTGAAAGCACCTCGATATCCTTTGTAAAAAGTGTGAACCCATCCACACCCTCCATCTTGAGAAATCAAAGGCTATGATCATATAATTACTAAACGTGGAAATTGTTGTCTAGGAGAGAACTAGGGACTAATTTGAGTCGTCCATATGAAAAGATCAACAGATCATATATAATTTTAAAAAAATGCAATGACTTTTTTGTAAATAATTCAAACTTTGAAGTGCAAGTAACATGTGTTAGAATTAGGGGTGGGCATTTCGGTTCGGTTTACCCGAACCGAACCGAACCGAACCGAACCGAGCCGAGCCGAACCGAACCGAACCGAACTAGTAATACAAAACCGAACGGTTCGGGATTCTTGTAAACCGAACGGTTCGGTTAAAAACCGAACCGAACCGAACGGTTTAGTAAAAACCGAACCGAACCGAACTTTATTAAGTTTTAATAATAATAATAATAAATATAAATATATATAAATATATATTATATATAATACATATATATTAAATTATATATATATATAGATCCTAACTGGAATGAATAAATTCATTCCAGTGGAATGAATAATTCATTCAGTAGAATGAATTTGGCCAAATTCATTCATCCAGTTTACTGGAATGAAATTTCAGTTCTGGAAATTCATTCTAGTAAACTGGAATTCCAGTTTGGAATATTAGTTCCATTTTTATTTTTTATTTATTATTATTTTTTGAATACAACTGGCCCTATTACATTGTAACATATGTTCATATAATATTGTTAATTTTTTTTAAATTTATTTTTCAGCATTAGTTTTATTTTTTATTTTAATTTGTTATGTCGGTATTTAATATTTAGATATTAGACTTTGGATTTGGGTTATGTGATGTTTCATACATAGTTATTACGGTTTCTCGTTATGTCGGGCGCCCTCGGCT
>NXFB01000063.1:290648-304203 GCA_002525835.2 Ipomoea batatas
ATTTTAATCTTGCACAAGGTGTTTTGGATGTTTTCATATTTCATTTTGTGAATCTTTTATCTTAATGAAGCATATATCCTCACAAGGTCTCAAACTCTTTTCTACTTCTGCATCTTTATCTTACTAGTTATCATGACTTTACCATGCTGAATTTCTTTTTTCTATTAGATTCCATTGAGCAAAAAGAACAAGAAGCGCTACAAGGAAGAATTGGAAGAGCGCCTTGTATCACTAGTTGCGTCCTTATTTGGTAAGAAGGCAAAATTGGTTTCATTATACTCACACACACTCAATAAACTAGTAAGCCTTTGAAGAGTCGATGGTTCCTGAGTTAATTTGTTTTCTATATTTTTATAATTATTGTCACAAGAAATATTAGATAAAAAGTAAAAATGTAGGTCTGGGTCTATATTAGTATCCTCTTATTGCTAGAGTTGACTCCTTGATATGGAAATTGCCAAGGCAATTTCCTTTCCTCTATACTGTAATGATAGCTTGTCTATGCTCATGTTACAGCCTGATGATCTCATGTTTGTTAATAGATCCCCATACTATCATTCGCACTATAACGTGATTATATTGCTTCCATACTGATTGATTCTGCTTTGAAATGGCAGGTGGAATTTTGAGAGGATCTAGAAGGGATAGATTGTTGAGTAAATTTGTGGAGAATGAGTGTGAGAAGATAGACAGGCTTATGGAGCTATACACGAGGTGACCTGTCATTCATTCATTATTGTTATGATTTCTATTTTTGTAAATAACAACCATCAAGGAAAAGAATAATTCCTCCTCTAGTATGGATTTCTCACTACCTCCTCTAAGAGAGTACTTTCATCTACTTTAATTTTGTATTTTTGTTTTGGTATTGGCAGATATTCAGATAGAGTGAAAAAAGAAGCTGCAGAATTTGACCAGCTTGAACTTGATGATTTGGAGGTTATTTCTGTTTAGAATTCTAAGAGTAACATCATTATGCCATCATCTCTCTATTCTGAATAGTCTTTTTGTTTGTTTTAGCCTTAATGTGGTTAATCTTTTCAGATGGATGAAGATGAGAAGTACAACAGAAAGCTAGAAGTTGGTCTCTATACCCTTCAGGTTGCAGACTTTTTTTTCACTCTTATTCATGTCCTGGTTTTACTGCTGTTCGGGATCCCTGGTCTCTGTTCTAATGTTATCTCTCTCTCATTATGCAGTTGATTGCTGTCATCCTTGGCCATCTTTGGACTTCTGAGTACGTCTCGGCACCTGATATATCCATTTCTTTTCAATCAATATAACGCTTTGCTAGTGAGATTAATGATTTCCCAGCCGTAGACATCTAATCTTATTTTCTTTCCCTGGTATGGTATAGGCATCCTCGGATCAGAGCAAGGATCGAACTACTGTTAAAGCAGCTAAAGCTCACTAAGCAGGATATTAAGGATATACTCCAGGTATTTACACTAGACTAGAAGTGCTATGTTATGCCATCATCTTTATTGTGTCCACATGCATAATATTTTTCGATTATGACTTTCTAAGCATCAACTGTTATTCTGCAAAAGCATGTGTTTTGAACACATTTGGATGTGTCCTGTGGACTGTATACACATTACGGACAGATATTATATCACAAAGACCTATGATCGAAACACTTGTTGTCTTCTTAACATATGTTTGAACTTTTTTAAAGCTACATATACAAATATTATAGTATGTATGAAATGTGTTACAGGAATATCATGACAACATCGGTGATTTTAATGGTCCTGAAGAGAAGGAGAGGACACAATCAAAAATCCAAAGGTTCATCTCAGCCTTTTGAACATGCCCTGATAATTGGTTCTACAATGGTGATCATGATCGATCTAGGTATTCTGCTTTGGAAGATATGCTACACTACAGCCTACGAAGAAGGCAGCCGTACGAGTGTTGTTATTCTTGAGCCTCCTCAGTGTATTTGTACTGAATGATAGTATAATCTGATTGTTCCTTGGGTAGTGACTAGTGAGAGTCAGGTGGAGCATGTCTATAGACAATAGAGATGCTAATTTGATCTTTTTTGTACGATAATACCCTTTTATTGAAAATTAGTTTAGTGAAAAATTCTCGTGCAAAGCCCATTCATTGATTACTGATGGCAAATTATACCATGAATTGTCTCCACTGATATATGTTCAGTTTATTTAGCAACATGTAGTCTACCATATTATGAATTTTATGTTGTTAAAAATAAGATATTTTTACATCAAATCTATTTTGTGATGAAAAAAATCTCAAAATTTTCACTGATTAAGCCTGCTAAGAGCCTAAGACACAGAATTTAGCTTAATCTATCGTGTTCAAATGTCACAGTACAAAGGCAAAACGTGGACGGCAGGATTCGAACCTGCGCGGGCAGAGCCCACATGATTTCTAGTCATGCCCGATAACCACTCCGGCACGTCCACATCTTGTAAAAGTATTTCTTTTTATTTAATAAAGCATACTACCGTGCTGGGCTGAAAGTCGCAGAGCCCACACGATAGGATTTCTAATCAATACTACAGCAACAGCCCGAAACCAAAACCTTTTAATTTGGTGGATTACAGCAGAGAGAGCAGATTAGAAGGGCGGCATGATCTAATTTGGTTGCGCCGCCGCAATTAGCGTACGAACCAAAATTCGTTTCTTGTCTGATGAGCTTTGCATTGCATGCGGGATTGATTGATTGAACATGTTGCGGTCGGCCGTATTATGGACCAAATTTGATTTTGGTTGATTCCATGTTCTGCCTTTATTCATTCAATTCTTCAACCCTGCCTTCTTAAGCAAACTAATCATGCTCCTCATGTTTCCACATTAATTCAACTTCCCCAAAACCTACAACTTTTGACCATTTCCTTTCATATGCAACAAAGCCGCAACATACCCTTATGCTCTCATTCCTTTTTGGTTGTCAATTTGTCATGTTATTTAGAAATTATTAAATGGTAGATTTATATTTTGTGTACATTTTTTAAAATGGTCAAATGGGACTACAAGTCCTACAACTTCAATTTTCAAATCTAAGCATTTGAAACTTTCAAGTTCCAACCTGAGTTGATCTGTCAAGTTATTCGGATGATAATTTAACAGTATATTCTAGCCTCTAACTTGTTAACATGTCCAATGTCAGTCAGAAAATCAGTAAACATCAATAGATAATTGGGAGGGAGGAAGAGAAAACTCTTAACTATTCATGATACCCCTATTTATACTAAATGCATGCTCATCTGTGATACACTGTTATAGTTTTTCTATGAGCATCCAAGTTATGAGACTTTTCATGAGTTTTTTTTTTATTTTTTTATATAACTTTTTGGCTGTCTTGGATGAAGAAAAGATATAAGAAATTGAATTAGTGTTGTTTTGGGTTTTTTGGACAACTTTTGGCAAGATGAAACGAAAAGAAGGAAAAAAAAAATAGTCACAACCTGCATGGACTTGTACAAATGTATAGAAAGAAATCCAACATTCATAGTACTGCGAACATCTCCATAACACAAAAACGTAGTGAATTTGTCTGAGCCCGGGTTCGAACCGGGGACCTCTAGTGTGTGAGACTAGCGTGATAACCAACTACACCACCCAGACAAGCTTGGCTCTTTGCGCAAATACATAACTCTAATAATATAAATTTAGTTTAAATATTATTTTATTGAAACGATAAAATTTAGGAAAATGTTTCTTATCCTACATGAACAAATTTTGCCTCTCTTTGATGTGACATGTTTTATATGATTAGTTTTATTTATTTATTTATTTTATTTTTCAAATCTCAACTTATTAAATTTGCAACAACAGTTAATAACAAATATGGGTTGGAAATAAGTCTATGTAGTGTTACTTCTTCTTCTTCTTTTTTAGTATTATTGACTTTATTACAGTGTAGTATCTATTCAATATACATTCTCAATAAGTTGTAGCTCAAAGATTCAATATCCCAATACTAGAGTTTGATCATGTGACATTTCCTCAATGTAGTGTTACTTCTTAAAAATTACTTCCATCAACAAGGTAAGGGTACTTCTTATGTGCAAAAGTGTATAATTTTAAGGGCATTCATAATATAGATTTTGATGTGGTTTTTGAGGAGATTTTGGCTGAAGTGGAAGAGAAAATGTTTGAGGTTATTGTAGGAATGCTTAGTTTTTATCTCGAAAAGTGGGCCCCACCAAAACAAGGAAACATTGTTGCTCACACAAAGCGTCTAGTTAGGTACGTGCACTACACGTGCTCGTTGAGCGTGTTATACTACATATTTAATAAAAATAAAAAATTTTCTTTTTCTCCTTTTCTTCCGATGTTCTCTTTCTTAATCACAATTGAAAAAACTATGCAAAATTTACGTCTATTAAAGATGCTCTAAAACTTTGTTCAAAAAAAAGATGCTCTAAAACAAATTCATGAAATTTAAAATACAATATGATAAGTTTAAGAAACTTGGGGTTATTGTTGCAAAAAGAAAAACTTGGGGCTATAGAAAAAGTTATTAGTGGGTGTTTGTGTATTGACGTGTATGGATAAGAATGGCGGGGAAAGTGTGGAGGAAATTTAAACAACTATTAATATACTTACTACTGTTCTTGGAGGCTGACTCACCCCTATTGATCTTGACCTTCAACTACCTTTATCCTAACCACTGTACGGTCCATTTCCCCTCTCTCTCATTTTCTATTCCAAAATTAACCCTAAACCACTTCTCCCTTCTCCCTGGACTGGCCCCTGGCCCCTCTTACCTTATCAATCGTATTTCCTTGTGCCTCAACTAATACTCCACCAAACTTATCATCTTCTCACTTACTCTATCTAAAAGAGGTGATCCAATTCATAAAATATGATCTTTATAGTAATTGATGAGATTGTTATTAAAAATGAAGTTAAACACCCTTCTTAATTCACATAGTGTTAATACCTATTTTGGTCCATCAAATTATTAAGTATTCCGTGTTATTTAATTTAGTTACAAACTTTATAAATGACTCAATTTAGTTCTCTAACTTATAAAATCAACTCAATTTGGTCACCCTTTACAAATGCTATCCATTTATCATTATTTTAAGGAGTAAAAGCATCAATCATCGTGTTAAGAACCGTTCTTCGGGTCTTCCCTCGCGTAAACACTCCTACATTCATTGCAATTGAACTATGCATACCTTCTCAGCCCTAACACTACTAAAATGGGAGAAATCAAAGCTTAAAATCAAGAATTATAGCCAAACAACAATGATTTTCCAAAGAAAACTATGTTAATTTGTAGTGAGGTTAATCAATTCATGAAAATTTAAAAAAAAAAAAAGAAAGAAAGAAAGAAAGAAAATAAATGACTATTTAAAAAATAAATAATACTATTGTGTGTTTAACATCATTCAAAAGTTTACATTTTTAACTTTCTTCAAATTAATAATTTAAATATTGTTAAGTTATATCATTTCTTTTTTTTTAAAAAAAAAAATATATCGTAGTGAGACAATAATATCACATTTGTTACCGACAATATAAAACGAGAAAGTATTAGCTTTATCACTATTCACAAACAAAAAAAACATATGACTTTGTTTCATATAATATGTAATTTTTAAAAGGTATAAAATGAACAGAAATATTAAAATAATGATTTCAAAAAAAAATTAAAATACTAAAACTCTCAACAACAAAAACTGAAAAAGAAATTCAACGCGGCGAGTGGGTTAAAGAATCGGCGAGCGCCCCCAGGCCGGACTTGCCGTCTTGATGAGTAACAACTGGGAGGTCTTATCCATTCTTGTTCAACTTTGGTAAACCCAACTTCACGCGATCCCTGTCGTATGAACAAACACGCGCCCCCATGCTAGACTTGCCAACCCTCTTTGATGAGTAAATAACAATTTGCTGTTGGCATGGGCAGCTCAACTGATTCAGGAAAAAAAAGACAATGAATCGTGTCTCACTAGTGACAATACTAGAACAATCTTTCAAAGTGAGATTTTTTATGCGCAATAAACAAATGTCTAGTCTTTATATTCAGTTGAATTATCATACTTTACATCATTTCAGATGTTTTGTTGAGTCGGAATGTGGAAGGCTCCTGGAACTGGGAATTCAAACTCTTGAGAAAAGAGTAACAACGATTTGCACGCGCCTGGGATGCGAAGCTGGGTGGGATATGACCCGGGCTTTATTTGCCGATTATGGTACGGTGGGGACAGGTGAGAAAAGTGGGTCGGGTGACAAAGATAGCAAGTGGATAACACCGAATCTCTGACCTATCAAATAATTCTTCTTTGGCCTGGGAATATGTATTTATATCTCCCTTTGCTCTTATCCATTTTCTCCTATGTCCCCCACTCCTATTTTTAATAATCCCATCTTTTCTTCAACCTTTCCACCCTCCACAACCCAAAGATTTGGCCTTTATTTCTTTCTTCCCAAGATTGCAGATTTGGGTGTTTTTGAATTTCAGTTCTGATAATGAAGCTGATAATCATGGCAGATGAGAATCAAACCCATCTTCAAGATTCATCATCACTGTCCCCTTCTTCCTCTGATGTGTGTAGTGATGATTTTTCCTCTGACTCAGATTTGTTTGGTGATGAAGAAGAAGAGGAAGAACAAGAAGATAGCTTGTCTCCATCATCTGGTTCTAGCCATGGTGATGAACCCTTGCAAGACATGTCAACCCTCCTCCAAGAACTGCCCTTCAAGTAAGCATTCTTAATTTTTCCATTTCAGTACCTTAACCATGGTGATTTGTTTGTCTTAGAGGATTAAGGATGGTTTTAAGGGTTATTTTTGTGTAAAGATGAAATTTTAATCACTATCCGAGAATATACACCGATTAAATCTTAGTTAGCACCTACCTTGTGTTCAGATAATATAGTGATTCTTGCATATAGGTGGTCATGAGATCGAGCTTCAGTGGAGTTGTGCTTCAACAAGTTGAGAAAGTATAAATGAACAAATAATCTAAATGAGCATAAATTATCTATAATTGAGTTGTACTAGGTAATTTTTGCCAAGATTGTCTTATTAGTATGCAAAAAAGTGTGTCTTGTGATCATAGCTGGTGAAGAATCATCGGCTTAGGTTGGATGAATCACTTCGTGCCGACCTATTGCCAATTCATTTTTTGTCGGGAGATAAATCAACATAAATTGTTCATAGCTGATTGATTCAAATAGGTTGAATTTGTAACTTTAGTGGTTACTAAGTTAAAGAGTTTGGCTAAAAGTGTGGCTAATTTGGGGATTTGCAGGAGGGGGTTGTCAAAGCATTACAATGGGAAGTCACAATCATTCACATCACTATCAAATGTGAGGAGTTTAGAGGATCTTGCCAAGCCAGAAAACCCATACAACAAGAAGCTCAAATCATGCAGGAGCTATGGAGGATTGTTTCTAGAAGGGTGCAAAAGCAGCCATAGCCATAATCAGCCTCAAAGAAGCAGCAGTTCTTCAAGGCTGGGGCTCTTGAAGAAGTCTTCTAGCAGAGGCTCATGTTCATCTCTAAGCTCAAGGAGAAATGGCAGCTTTCTTGGAAACAGACCCCCCACTGTTCCCCCTCACAGATCTGCCAGCACTTCCAACTTTGCCAATCAAACCCCTTTGCTAGCTTGAAAACAAAAACAAAAAAGGGATGACAACGAGACGGGACAAATCAGGTCGGGTGCCTCTTTATTACCCGAACTCGATTACTTGTACCAGTACCTGAACTAAAGACCGGGTGTTAGGGCTTGTTAATGTGTGAGGATGATGATGATTAGGGATACTTCATTCCCAGTTTTCCATTGATGTTTGTACGAGAGTTCTGTATGTTCTCAGAATTCTGGAAACCTAACATGTTCACTTTTGATGAAATATGATCAGAAAATTTAATTTGTAACCCTTGCCACTAGTTTTCTTGATTTTGGGACTGCCAAATGGTTGATCTTTGATCAATCAATTCTGACTTTTGTGTATATCTTTATATTTTTGGGTGACAAGCTACACAAACACAAGTAGTTATTATTTGATGAGTGGTGTTGTGTAAACTATTATCTTATATGATGATGTTATATTTTAGCTTTATTATAATAAAATTAGTGTGTGAAAAATAAAATTAAAAAATAACTTATACAATAATACGGAGTATATATCGTCAAATTAATCTAAAATGTAATTAAAATAATACTTCAACGTTATACACATATCGTAACTCTAGATATTACATTCTTTGATATTTACGATATTTCTAATGTGTTTAAAATATGAGTCATGATATGTTTAATTACTTTTTTTTGTTATTTATCAATATTGATTTAGTCATGTTTGGTAAATGGTTGTTGGCTGATTGGGTTAGAGGGTATGATTTGTTAATAACATTAGCTGATTGTAAAAAGTTGTTTGATAGATTAACTGTTAGCTGATAGTTGTTTGGTATAATTTTTTTTTTCAAAAACTAATTGAAAATGCTGCTTTGAGTAGCCTTTTGAATTTTAGTATTTTAGAGTTACAAAAAACTTATTAACCAAACAACTAATAGTGATCAAATAAGTCAAAATTGACTGATAGGCTGATTATTTACCAAACATGGCCTTTATCTCTTTTTTTTTTTATTTATATTTTTTTTTTTAGAAACAACATGCATAGTCTTTAGTACTATATATGTATAAAAGCATTAATTGAATACAAATTGTGGTATGGTTTTGTGTTTGAAAGTGGATAGAGAAATATGTGTTCAGAAAAAAAGTTTGACATTTTATCAACTTGAATGAATATCACGCTACGTCTAGGCTTCCATCCCCACGTAATATAATTGTGTTTTTTTTTTTTTAATTATTCTTTTCAAATTTTTATATGACACACGATATTCATATCCTTGTAAAATTTAATTTAATTTAATCATGTCATGCTTGTACAATTTAACTCTTATGGAGTAAAAACTTGGTTCAAGGTGGTGGAGTTATTTTCGATATGTCTAGCACGGATAAATATTACACATTATTTGCGCATACCGTTTTCATGGATAACTCAGCTGGTTACATAAGTGAAAAAAAAAAAAATCGAGTCTCACAAGAGGTTCCTCTCGTATAAAGGAAAGGGTTTGATGCCACTGGACCACAAGGTCCTTGGCAATCTCACACGAGATTATGCTCACAAAGTGAGGGAGGCTTGTTTGTCACTTAACACTCTAGATTTCTTCATTTTTTTAAAATTATTTTCCTAATGACTTTATTCAATCGAAGGTCCCTTGTATTTGGTAATAATTTCAAATTTGGTCCAAGACAATAGTTTTTGTCATTTAATTAACAGTCAAGACTATCATATTTTGGACACTTTTAGTCCTTCTCAATGAATCGGTGAAACCCTATTTTTAGAAATGGTGTTTTCAGATGATAAAGAATAGTGATTCGAGTTTGGGACATGCGTTTTAAACGTCATCCGCATGTCCCAAACTCGTTTCTCCTTTTTTGTCATCTTTTTAAAACATTTATATTTTTGTCAATAATTGCAAAAAGTGTCACATTTTAGTTAGTAGCCCGAAAATCCATTACTACTTAAAAGTGCACATTAATGTCATTCCCCAAATCTTAACAAGTAAGCGATTCTAATGAGATAAACCAGACTAGATAAGATCTGACTGATCAAATTAATTCAGAGGTCAATAAGCTGTCTATAACTATGAGTAAAATTTATTATCTTGAGATCCCAAACTCAGCTATCCAACCGACTTAGCTGGGATGGAGCTGATGTCTAAAAATATCTAATGTTGGGGGTTGGCAATGCATATGGACAGGATATTTTCCAGCATATACCAAACAACAATGGTTTTCCAAAGAAAACTATGGATTGGTTTTTACAAGTGTCATAGCTCTCAGATGAAGAATTTGCATATCTTAGGAACCCACAATTGTCTACTCTATCCCTAGACAACAATGTCCCTCCATGTGAAATAACACNAAAATAATTTTTAAAAATAATCTTTAAAATAAAAAATTTAAACAAAATGTTGAGGTGGATGTCGGCTACCCCTCCCTTTCCCCCTTCCACTGTCGTCTCTAGCGGAGACAAAGGACTTATCTTCATCTCCGATCGGATACGAAGACATACTCTTCATTTCGAGTTGATCGTCATTGTCGAGCTCAAGTTTGGTGGGATAAGGCTATCATCATCCTTGCAATTTTACCTCTTTCAAGATTCACTACAAGAAAATTCACGAATCGCGACGGATACTAATATGTCGCAATAAAGCGACGGATATTGCGACAAAGTATCTTCTATTGCAAACTCGCGATGAAATTGGCGACGAAAACTAATTTCGTTGTGATTTTTGACGCATATAAAAAAAATCCGCGAAATCTTGATGGTAAAATATTCATGACCGAATTGGCGGCATATTTAAGTTACGTAATTCATATAGCAACGAAAAAGGTGACGAAATTACATTCCGTCGCGAAATGGCGACAAAAATTGCGACCAATTTTTTTTTCCCACCGTGAAATGAAACATTTTATTAATTAAGTAAACATTGTGACGGAATTAATGTGAAATAACATAGCATCAAGTATTTTTCAATAACATAACCCTACTATTCTTACAGGACGTTTGGTTCACAAAATGAGTTTGAACGAAATAGGAATGTTATACCACAGGGAATGGAATACATAAGGAATATAACAGTAATTGTATTATATTTTTTGGTTCGTTGAAGGAATAAACTTGAGAGTACATATAGATTTTATTTTTTTTTTGAAGGAGAATATATGTAGAATTACTCTAGTTTTAAATATATAAAGTTTATATAAATGACTCTGAGCCAAATTTTGCCAAACAAACAAGAGGTATGTAATATTTGGAACAACTCAAGCTAGTTGATCAATACATTTATCTTCACAACAACAAAATTTAAAGTTCAATAGCCTATTAGCTAAGTGTATAGGATATAATTTTCGTAACTGAAAATTATGTTTGATTATATTACAAACACCCATTGATTAAAACTGTCACAATAAGGTCTTACTAATATGATTTGCTTTAAGTCTACACATTATCTCATAATGACTGCAAACTCTTGCACACTCTCAAATAGTGAGTTGGTCAGCTATGGATGAAGAATTTGATAGTGACTTAACAGCGATGGAGAGAAGTGAGATTATCGCATTATCCCAAAATCATTTTCCTTCATTTTGGCCCCATTACATGCCTTTTTTGTTTCATATGGGTCCATTGCAGATATTTATGATTCCTTGCAGATTTCTTCATGTCCACTTCTATATTACAACTCGGTGCAATATCAATGAAGTAAACTACTTATACTCCCTGAAATGGCGTGGAACACATCTTCTTCTTCGTCGTCCCCTGGCTTCTGGTCTCTCCTTACCAGAATTTTCTGCAGAAAAGCTTCTTATCTTCTCCCGCCATGCACGAAGGCGTCGTCACGGCCGTCCGGAGCGGACGTGGAGAGTCTGATCGCGCGTTCAGAGGAGTACTCGGAGATCCCGGAGCTGAAGATGAGCCAAGAAGTGATGATGGGGAGAAATATTATTAATAATAATGAAGTGTTTTGGGAATGGGCGCTGCTGGTTTCGCCGTTCTTCTTCTGGGGCACGGCCATGGTGGCGATGAAGCAAGTTTTGCCCAAGACTGGGCCTTTCTTCGTCTCCGCATTCCGGTTGATTCCGGCGGGTTTGATATTGATTTTCTTTGCCGCATCCCGTGGCCGGAAGTTCCCTTCCGGAATCGCTGCTTGGCTTTCCATCGCAGTTTTTGCACTCGTTGATGCTGCTTGCTTTCAGGTTTTTTTCATATTGAGAACAAGATTTAATTCCACAAATTAAAAATCCTCCTACTAATACTATCTCCATTTTAATAAGATTAAGTTTAGTATTATGATATAAAATTTATATATTTAAAATTGTATTAAAAGCATTATTAAACACACACAAAAAAAAGTTAAAAATATTCAATAAAACTAAAAAGAATAAGCAAATAAGAAAGAATTGGATTCCCCCAATAATAAACAGATAAAATGAGTTTTTTTTTTTTTTTGAATTGGTTGTCATTTACTCCGTATCAATTTAGATAAATTTTATCCATTAACAAAATCTTTTAACATCTGGTCTTCCCATTAGGGGTAATATAGTCTTTTATGCTCTACCGCACCTTCTTCTTGGGTGACAAATATAGACAACAGAACATTGTCCAGGAAAAGGAGGCCGGCTCCCACTCTGTAGTTATACCATGATCCAAAACAATTTACATATTGAATATTCACAATTTACATATATATGTAAATACACAATTCAGTTAACCAACATTTTTGAACTGAATTAATTGTTAACCAAAATTCTTAAAAACCTTTTAACTATTAACCGAGTCAAAATATTTCAATTAGAAATGGTTAACTGAAATTTATCGTTTCTGTTTGTTAACATAATTTTTACGGAGTATCAAATTATGCACGGTTTGTTATCTTATTTTTATCAAATTATGCACACCCCAATGCCTGCACTAACAAGAGAAGTGAAAAGATTTTGATGGTTCATAACAAAATCTATTGAGAAATTATATGGGGTTGTAACCTTTGTGTAGTTTGAGAGTGATGGTGACTTATCTTGTCTGATTGATGGACAGGGTTTTCTTGCTCAAGGGCTGGAGAGGACATCAGCTGGCTTAGGCAGTGTATGTTCAAATTGTAACTTTGATGGCTCTAAAGCAAACCATCTTGATTGATTCTTGACAATGTTAGAAAACTCACTTTTGCAGGTAATAATAGATTCACAGCCTCTAACTGTATCTATCCTTGCTGCTTTGTTATTCGGCGAGTCGATCGGGTTCATAGGAGCTGCAGGGCTTGTGTTGGGGGTGATAGGCCTTCTACTTCTTGAGGTATGTTGAATACATTTCTGTATATGCTGAGATACAAGGCAAAGCAGGTGATTATCCATTTGATTGCATAAGTTTTTTCTGTGATGAAATCATTCAAACAGGTACCTGTCTTGGTGCTTGAAGATGGCAAGTTTTCATTTTGGGGAAGTGGAGAGTGGTGGATGCTTCTTGCTGCGCAATGCATGGCAGTTGGCACAGTTATGGTTCGTTGGGTATCTAAGTACTGTGATCCTATCATGGCTACTGGATGGGTGAGTCTCGTATATTTTCTTTATCCATAAAGGTTTATACCCTAAACTCCAGAGTCATCACCTGCCATGGCTACTAGATGGGTTATTCTTGCATATTTTCTTTATTCATAGAGGTTTACTGTTTACATTCTAAACTCGAGAGCTAACACCTGTCATGGTTGCTAGATAGGGTGAATCTTGCATATTTTCTTTATTCATAGAGGTTTTACACCCTAAACTAGAGAGCCACCACCTGTCATGGCTACTAGATTGGCGAGTCTTATATCTTTCTTTATTCATAAAGGTTTGCACTCTAAACTCGAGAACGACCACCCGTCATGGCTAGTGGATAGGTGAGTCTTGCATATTTTCTTTATCGTAAAAATATACACCCTAAACTCAAGAGTCACCACCTGTCATGGCTACTGGAATGGTGAGTCTTGAATATTTTATTTATTCATCAATGTTACACCT
>NXFB01001744.1:0-15229 GCA_002525835.2 Ipomoea batatas
TTTGAGAATTAATTTTTCGTTCACTCATTATTCGTTTTGAATGTATAATATATTGAATTAATCCTCCCACTTAGAAGAATCTAAATCCACTTTGACTCGACCTAAATTGAAAATTGATCCACTCAAAACTTTGCCTCAAAATGGTAATTTCACACGCCAATTTTAACTAATTTTTCAACAATCTCTCACATTAATGAAAATTGATTTTTCAAGATTGGAAAACTGACACAATACTACAATAGTGCTTGGCGGTAGGGATGAGCAAGGATATGCCAAATCCGCTCCGATCTAATCCATATCCACTTAAAGTGGATGGGATATGGACCCATTTATTGAAAATCCGTCACTAGTAGATTGAATACAGATGCGATTTCTAAAAAATCCACTATATTCAATCCGATGTGCTAATCCATTATCAAAACAAAGTAGGTATATATATATATATATATTTAATGAAAAAAAATTAGTTAATATGTGACGTAGTGGTGTAGATTGGAGTGGGTGGATAGGTGGTAAGAGTAGATAAATAAGTGAAGTTGAAATTTGTAGATAATAATTATGACGATTATAGATAAAATTATGTGTATTTTTGTAAAATATAATTTTTTTTTGCAGAATATTTAATTGACAAAATAAATGTAGAATAAAATTATGTTACTTTGTTAAGAAAATGGACCCCTGACTCCATTGCCCCATAAATTTCATAGGCCCAAAGAAGAGAACATAATTGATTCCCTACCTTAAGATTTACAATCTCAATTTATGTATATAATTATCTAGTGATGGGTTTAGTACTGAGTATACATAACCTAATTAAAGTCAATCGTTATACCCTGCACCACGGTGCACATAGCAATGTGCACCACGTGCGTAAAACGACGTCGTTTCGGTGTTAGTGGACGCGGACGCAAATGACTTCAGGGAATTCATTATCTATAATACACATAATCATTATCTAGAATACACAGAACGTTTGTCTAGAATACACAGAATGTTTGTCCAGAATACACAGAATATTGACACAAAATACACAGACGTTAGTGGACGCGGACGCGGACGCGAATGACTCCAGCGAATTCATTATCTATAATACACATAATCATTATATAGAATACATAGAACGTTTGCCTAGAATACACAGAATGTTTGCCCAGAATATTGATACAAAATTCACAGAACTCATCCTCCTAACATTCGAATGCACAAACACGTCACAACCTATGTTAATAACATGAATACACAGAATATTGACACAAAATACACAGAACTCATCCTCCTAAACATTCGAATGCACAAACACATCACAACATGTGTTACTAACATGAATACACATAGCGGTTGCCTAGAATACACAGAATGATTGTCTAAAATACACAGAATATTAACATAAATATAGAGACCGACCGAAACAGGAAACATGATTTTCAAAAAAAAACGGACGATTAGTTTACAATACTCAAAACGACGTCGTTTAAGTACATGGTGCACATTGCTATGTGCACCGTGGTGCACGATATAATTTGCCAATTAAAGTATGCAGGTTATAAGGCAGATTTTGACCTAAACCTTTAAGAGCCTTTGACTGGGGTTGGCAAATTATTTTGTGGACCTGCGTTCACCTTACAAGGTAAATCGGATTTAAAGATACACAATTTACATACTAAATGTTCATAATTTACCTTTTAAAAATTTACAATTTGTGACCTTGTATTGTATTCACAAAAGTTCACAATTCCAATACTAAAAATAAGACTAGGATCCACCTTGCAAGGTGGACCCTGGTACATGGTATAACAACGGACTTTTTTTTAGTACTATTGTAGTTTCTGTTCGTGTATACTTTCTAAACCTACTAAAACACAAAGAGTCAATACTGATAGAGTAAAATACGTGTATACGGTAAAAAATACTCTTTATTGATGGATCATGTCGGGTACAAGACGGTTATACCCTAAATAAGCCCGATTAACATGACAATGGGTCAGAGGTTCCCGAGCTACTTGACTCCTATATAGAAAATAATTAACCAAAAGTTCCCCTCACAACATTAAATGCGGCATATATAGACTGTCAGGGGAAAGTGCCGGGTTCCCCGCATGGCGGCCGCGTGGCGAGCATGCACGGGTTCACAACCGGGTCCGGTGGGCAAGAGCCAAGTGGCGCGAGGTCACATGTGTATAAACTGAAAACATTACGCTGAGGTACTGTGCTCGGCCCGTTCAACCCGATGGCTAAGGTCGGGACCCATACTGGCTAGGCCGGCCCGTTTTGAGGTTGCCTGGGAATGGGATTAGGCCGGTTGAGCAAAATAGACCGAGGTACGTAGTCCGGTAGATCGGAAAAATAATCCCTATCAAATACCATTTCTACATACTTAGGCTCAAATTCATAACCTCTCATTTAAGAGAGTCACTTCATGCCATTTGACCACAAGTTATAACATCATACTTGGGTTGGGATTGGCCATATCATGGTCCAATAAACAATTTAGACCTTAGGAACTTGGAGGCTGCACTGTTAGGAACATGCATGTGACAATGGATAACATAGTTTTGCAACCAACTGGCCACGTCGGAACAATGTTGCAAATGGTGTCATTTAATCGTATTAATAATTATGGAGGAGAAGAAGAATGGTAAAATTAAAAAGAATTTATAAGTGTACAATTAATCTATCACTCAGATACTAATTTTTTATGAATGTGTATTCGGATTTTTACATTGTCGTATTCGGTCGTGCCATCAAATTGAATCACTATGTTAAATCATGGGATTTATTTATTTAGGTAACAAAAGGGACAATTTTAAGTAGCACGGAAAGGAAATGAAACACAGGAAAAAATATGATACAAAATGCATGAGAAGCACACAAATATAAAAAAAATATAAGTTTATTTTTTTAATAAGAAATATTCTTTAAATATGCATAAATATTATTTGTCAATCTATTATGGAGTAGCTATTTTTAGAAATTACATTTTGATTTTCTTTTTTTTTTTTGAAAAAAAAAAAAATTATTCAGAATCATATTATAAAGTTCTGTGCATTATAGACATAGTTGTCCACCATTTTTATTTTTATTTTTTGTTTTATCCAGTGACGCGGAGATTCGAACTCATGACCTTTGGTATAAAGTTGACTCTGATACTAAATTAAAACATGTGCTTTATCTCAACTAAAAGTCTAAACTGATATTTGGATTACACTGTATTCTTCCACTTTCTCCCTACCTCTTTACATGGAATAATTTTTCTCTATTTATCTTTTCCCTAGGTCAATTTATATTTTATACTTATTAACTATTCTCTCAACCTTATTTTACATTTAAAATTTATTATTCTTGGTTAATTAAACTAATTTTACTTATTTTCTTTAATATTTTATTTTTTTAAATATTTAATAATACTTTCAATATAGTTTTTAAATATATAAATTTTATATACTAGTTTAAGCTTAATATCTTTTAAAAATTTTTTAAACTCAATATTATAAAAAATTAAATTATAAATAATTGCATGTCTTGCTTATGGAGGAAATGCCATTAAACCAATGATATATAGTGGTCTAGTTGGTACACCTAACATCTTCAGAGCGTGTAGATTGTGTGGCCAGTATGAGAGGGTATGTAGTACAGTCTAGCCTAGATCCCTTATTAAATAAGCATGGTTTCCACCCTTCTAATCTATGTGTGTTAATGGTTGGATTATATCTATCTTAATTGGAGATTAAATAATTAGAAATAAAACAGAAAATATAAGCTAAAAGAACAGAATAAAATATAAAAGATACTTATTACTCAAAATTAAGGAAAAATTACACTTTAGTCCCTAAGTTATACTACGTAAGACAATTGTAGAATTCGTCTCTAAGTGTATGTTGGTCATGCTCATTTTTCATCCCTAAGTTATCATCGACGTTGCACTTTTCGTCCTTTCGTGCTCACTTTTCGTCTTTAAGTTATACTAAAATTGTAAATTAGTTTCGTTCATAATATTTTATTGGTAAAGGGACGAAAAGTGTAACGTCACAATGATAACTTAGGGACAAAAAGTGAGTATGATGGCCAACACTTAGGGACGAATTCTACAATTACCCTGTAACTTAGGGACGAAAAGTGCATTTTTTTCTAAAATTAATGGTAAATAACACAAGTAAACAGTTGGATGTAATATAAAATAAAGTTTATAACATAAGCTTTATGCACTACATATGTGGACAAGTTGGAATGCATGGAAGAGAAACATAACATGAAAAAAGAACCTATCAAGATAGCCAAGGATACTGCCTGGAAAACCATACAAATGGCCTTTTATATATAATAATGGAGTTAATATCCAATATAATACTCGACTATAGTGATTTTACTCAATTTAGTCCTAAATGACTTTTTGTACTTAATTTAGTCCTCGACTTTGATGATTTTACCCAATTTAGTCCTATGTTAAAATTCTGTTAGTAGACGGTTATAAATAGGGTTCTAATGGTAATTTCTAACCCTTCATCCCATTTGGGATAATTCCTTCTTTTCCCCATATTAAGATCCATACAGAAATGTAAATCTTCGTTTCCAAATATTTATTTACTCTGTATTTATTTATTTAGGATTGAAGTTGATTGGATACAAAAATTTGCATTTATGCGTGAATTTTAATAAGGGGAAGGAGAAGGAATCATCCCAAATGGGATGAAGGATGAGAAATTACTATTAGGACCCTATTTTTAACAGTCAACTAACATAATTGTTAACAAAGGACTAAATTGTGTAAAACCATCAAAGTCGAGGACTAAATTGAGCACAAAAAGTCATTTATGACTAAATTGAGTAAAACCACTATAGTCGAGGACTATATTGGGTATTAACTCTATAATAATGTCATGAACTTTTCATCATGCATGTAATTAAAATTAAATTAAAGACCTTCTGAAAATAGTGCAGGCAAGTCATCCTTGGCTGCTAAACAGCATTCTTCCCATCATGTTAGTCCCCTCTTCCTTTTATGTTGAATTTTCAATTCCTTGATCATCAATATAAAAAGGCAAAACCACCATGGGGTTGGATTAAGAAGAGAAGGACTTGCATGAAAGGGAGAAGCATGTTAAGTTAGCTAAAGATGACTTGCCTCTAACCCCAACAAGTTTTCTTTTGAGAAATAATATAATTATAAAGTTTCAAGTGGTATAGGCAAGTCATCCTTGGCTACTAAACAAAACTTTTCTCTTCATGCAACTTCTCTCTTCTATTTGCTGATTTGATGATATTATTGGCTATGAATAAGTCCCATATTTATAGCTTCAAGAAATTAAAAGTGAGAGTGATGGTTGCATTATTGCCCATGCATGTAGTGGTATATTATCCATAATTCTTGACCAAGAAGCAAAATCATGATAAATAAGAATCTTATACCCCTAATTTGAAAAAAAAAAAAAAAACCCTTAATGTATGGTAACCACTACATTATTAAGTCTAATCCCTTGCACTTAGCTTTCACATTCTTTTTTGACACATTTGAAAAGAATGATGGTTGAATTTGTGACATTATCTAAAATTACAAACTTATTCCATTTTCTGTTATATTTTTCATTATTTTTTGTGCTTCTATGAGGTCTGAGTGATACTTATAACATTTTAACTTAAAATTAGAAGTCAATAATTTACACAACCAAAAGGTCTAGAATTGATTATCCTATATAATATTCATACTATAACTTTCTTGGATGGTATATCATATATGTACCTTGTGCAAATATATATCACTTTCTTTCCAATTTCTTCTCCCATTTTGACATTCCTTTGCTTGACCACATTATCTCTCTTCTCATGCTCGAATATGTTCTTAAATTTTGAATGGAAGTGATGAGCTCTCCAAAGCATCAAATTTAGCAGTGGTTATGACCAACTAGGCATATTTTTTTATTTGCAACTTGGATTCTATTACTATTTATTAATACGTTGAAAATGTATAATTTTATGGGTTACGGAGTATTTTATTGATAGGTATCTAGGTAAACAGTATCATATATAATAAAAAATTGTACATATGGTTAAATTATTAGACTTTGGTATAACAAAAATAATATACTTTGATTTATGAGAAAGTCTGCAGCCGCTATTCAAAAGTATGTTCCGGGTCAAACTTATCGTATAGGGTCGTTGCTAGCAAAAGAATTATAATATCTTTTTTTTTTTGTTCTATAAATACCATATATTTTTACAAATCTTTAATCACTTTTCATCGTACTCTCAATTCATTCATTCCTATACTACTCTTTCAATTCATTCCTATCATTCTCTCAATTTATTCCTACATCTCAAGGATTTTATTTTTATTTTATTATTATTATTTTTTTTCATATCACAATGGAAAGAGACAATTCATCAAGTGATCAAAAAATTTCCAACGAAATTTTATTTTTTCCAACCATCTTTACAAAATTTTGCACTTATCCCACAAGTCCAAATTTCTCAAATTCCACAATTTGCACATATTTTTAAAAATCCTCAATTTACAATTATTAGGGGTTCTGGACGATTTTGGCATCGGATAAACTTGAGAGAAATAATGTATACTTGCATTATCTTACACAACATATATGATTGTTGAGGATGAAGGTGACAATGTAACTAATTGGGTGGACGAAGAAATTGGAGCAACTGTACAAGCATCGCAAGGCTCAATTGAAAAGTTTCAACAATATTTACAAAGAAGAGTTAATTCCAACGGAGGTCCTTCGTCCTTGGTGGCAATTTCAAATTTAGTGCCAGACTATTATTTATTTAACATCCAAGACAATCACATTTTGGACACTTTTGGTCCTTCCGATGATTTTTCTGGTAAAATCCTATTTTAGACAAGGGTATTTTTGTCTCTTAAATTTTTTTCCAATGAGTTAATTTTAGCGGATCGGAGGTCCATTATCTTTGGTGAAAATTCTAAATTTAGTCCTTGACAATCGTTTTTGTCGTTTAACACACAGACTATCATATTTTGGACACTTTGGTCCTTCCGATTGCTTTTTTTTTTTTTTTTTTAGTGAAACCCTATTTTAAGAAAGTGTATTTTTCAATGTAAAAGAAACTCCTTTCTCTATTATTTATTTATTTATTTATTTTTACTCCACAATTATATATAGTAGATGATTCATAGAATCATGAACTAAAACAATAGTAGTCAGACTGTAGTCGACCGGGTGGCCTGGTGACATCTTGAACTTTCCAACTGCGTCGCAAAATGATTACCCCACAAGTATCTAAAATATGATAGTCTGGGTTGTTAAATGGCAAAACGATTGTGTCAGACTAAGTTTAGAATTTTCACTAAAGACAAGGGACCTCCGCTTAGATTAACTCCTTGGAAAATAATAAAAAATTTGAAGGGATGAAAATATATTGCCTAAAATAGGGTTTCACCAGAAAAGTCATTGGGGAATAGCCAAAAGTGTCCAAAATATGATAATTTAGGATGTTAAATGACAAGAATAATACTCTGAAACTAAATTTGAAACTGTCACCCAAGACAAATGACCTTTGTTGGAATTAACTCTTACAAATAAATTTCAAGTTACATGACTCGCAATTGCATCATCAACTTCGCGTGGATTCGATTGAGCATATATGGAGGAACGTGCGATTAATTTAAATATTTGCATTTTACTTTTTTATGTACTTTAATATTTTTAACAACTTTGTAGTTTAATTTTTAAGTAATTGGTTTTAATTTTAAAGCAATTAATAATTTAATTTTAATTTTATGATTATCATCATTTCAATTAAATGTAGGTATTTTATTTTAGCTAATTAATTTTTATTACAATTATAAATTTAAAATTATAATAAATAAAATTTTAATAAAAACATAGTAGAGTAAAACGGTGGCCGGATCAACTAAAAACATGAAAAAAAAAACTTAAAATTAATGGGGAGAAGTGTTTTTGAAATTGACTAAGATAGTGATTGCTGAAGTAGATGTTGAAACACACAAAAAATTAAAGGAAAAACCCAACCCGATAAAGTTGCTCTTACTCATTCATTCTTAACATTGTTTTCTCTCCTCTATACAAATACCCGTATTAATTTCTTCGTATTCTCTCTGTCCCATTTTATCTGTCCTACTTATTATTCATTGTTCAAACCAACTCTTTCTTCTTTGTTTATTTTCTTTATTATTTTTTACTTATTTTTAAATTTGATTTTTGTCTTCAATAGTACTTTTAGTGTAGTTTCTAAATATCTAAATTTTGTATATTAATACTAAATTTAATATTATAAAAAATTGAATTAAAAATAACTTCAGTCAAGACTCGTTAACCGAATCATACACATAAAATAGAACTGAGGGTGTAATATATATGTTGTACATAGCTTAACCTTTGGCAAAAGCAATAGGCATAGAATCCAATGCTGACAATCTAAAAAGGTTTGACACTTCGACCAATGTTGGATCCCAAAGAGAATTATATTGCTCATGCCACAACACTCTATTACTCTTTGACTTGAAATTGTGGCGACACTTTGACCAATGTTGGATCCCAAATTGGAATTTTATTGCGAATGCCACAACACTCTATTACTCTTTGACTTGAAATTGTGGCGACATTCGAACTAAGTTACATCAAATCAAGTTTGAGTTTATTCTATTTTGGAATAATGCTCAAATAAATCATTAAATTGCATACAAAAAAAAAATACAATAATTGAATTATTCAACTCAAACAATTGTAATTGAGTCTTTAAATAGTTCAAAATTATGTAACTAAATCAAAATTAACATGTTCTACCGTTCTCGACTGACGTGATGGTTATCTCCTTTAAAAATTACTCCCTCTATCCCATTTTACCCGTCTTATTTACTATTCATTAGTCAAACTAACTATTTCTTCTTTGCTTATTTTCTTTAGTAATCTTTTATTATTTTTAAATTTAATTTTTTGTGTTTAATAGTACTTTTAATGTAGTTTCTAAATATATAAATTTTATATATTAATGCTAAACTTAATATTATGAAAAATTGGATTAAAAATTACTTCAGTCAAGCATTGTTAAACGAACCAGACAACCATTTTGGGTCGGAGGTAGTATTATTTAAAATTTATTTTAATAGTTTTAAATTTTTTTAAAAAAAAAAAAACCTCTCCTTCATCTCCAAGAAGACAAAGAACTTTTCGTCGCCTCCAACCAAAGATAAAGAAACATATTCGTCTCCAAGCTAGAGATGAAGACCATATCAATTTGGGGGTGTTCGTCAAATATCTATTAGCGGATTGAGTTAGTATGTTTGATTAGCTGATAGCATTAATTAGTTAGTTGTAGAAAGATGTTTGGTAAATTAAATGTTAGTTAATAGCTGATTTCATGCAAAATGACCTTTAATGGTATTATTTATTTTCTCAAAAAAACTTATTGAAAAAGCTGTTTTGAGTGCTTTTTTAATTTTACCGTTTTGAAACAATAAGCTGTTACAAAAATTTAGTTAACCAAACACTTATATTGACCGTTTAACGAAGTCAAACATCTAATAGTGGTCAAATAAATCAAAATTGATTGATAAACTAATTATGTTACCAAGCATGGCCTTTGTCTCCGGTTAGAGATGAAGGGTGAGGGATTTTTTTTTATAATTTTATTTTATTTAAAATTATTAAAATAATTTTTTAGTAATGAAGATAGTGAAAATATATTGCATAACTAAATAGGCGATAATTTGATAAACATTTATTACATTTATTAAAAGAGATGTATTTGATATTGTAGGTAAAGAGAAATTATATAAAAATTTAAAAATATAAAAGTATCATTGACAATATATATATATATCAACAAATATAATGCATAGGTCTTGTAACTCAGTTGGTTAGAGTGTTGGTCTTATGAGCCGAAAGTCGTGGGTTCAAGCCCCACCAAGACCAATTTATAATTTATATTTTTATGTTGTTTAAAGGACAATATTAAGGATGTCTTTGTTTCGCACAAGGGAATCATAATCAAATACGTGGTAATGGATTTTGGTGAAAATATTTTGCATGTTTAGTAGTAGGGTGAAATTGGAATGATTATCAATATTGATGTTTGGATATATATGTGATGGGTAAATACGCACAAGGACTGTCGGTCCACCGAAGAGCCACCCAATCGCTCCGCCACTCGGTTTGTCTGTTGAGTGCCACCCGGTCCGTAGGATCCCAGTAGAGTGCCACTCGGTTCGTAAGATCCAGTGGAGCGCTACTCGGTTGCATCACTCATATTGAAGAGCCTAGTGATGAGTATAGACACTTTAGGACTATTCGTCAAGAATCACCTAGCCGGTCTGTTAAGAACCATCCGACCGATCTGTTATAACCATCAGTCCGACAGAACTAAATCACTTGTGACCAATCATACCGCTCATATTAATAGGCCTTGTGACAGGTGAATATGCTCTTGGATTACTAGTGGGATCGCCCCAACGGACCGTCACCCGGCTGGCCTACCATAGGTTGACCGATCAGTCTACGGTGTGAATGTGTGATGTACTCCGCAACCTGGGAAACGTAGCTCACACGACAAGTAATGGAAGTCAACTTGCACCTGTAGAGTCGTGGCTGACGACTTGCGGGAATGACAGCTCTGTCACCTCGAATAGTCAACCTACACCATAGCTACGGGGCGGTCGTCTGACCAAGCCAACGAGATTACGGCACGTCAAGCCACTTGCAACGGAGCATTACATTCTTAGACGGGCCTGTTTAGTATAAATAGGAGGGTCTCGTTGTCACTTATCATATTCACTACTTCTCAGATATTACTAGTCAATATTTGTAATAAGACAAGTGGATCGTAATATGTATGCAGTGGTGTCATATTCACTACTTCTCAAAAAATAAAATAAATAAAAAGAGTTTTTTTTTCCCCAAAATGGTCCATATTTTTTTATGAGAAAAAAATCTACAGAAATTCTAATTTGATAGAGTCTAAAAAAAATGGAATAAATAAAATAATTTTTTTTCCCAAAATGGTTCATCGACTATGGTTGAGTGTATTAGGCACAAAATAGGTGAACGGACCAAAATGCCCTTCATTTTGATGTTGAGTGAACGGAATACCTAACAGAGGACTGAATTAGGTGAGTTTTTGAAAATCGAAATGTAAAATTGAGAATGAGCAATAGTTGAGGGACCATTTTGGGAAAGCCTCATAATAATATTATACCTTAGCTAATCTGAGTCGAGGGACCATCTTGGGACCATTTTGGAGTGGTTATAGTGCAGGAATTTGCTTAGGTGCGGACTTGCATTTTAATCTGAGTCGTTGATCAAATCTAAATCAATGGCTCAAATCAATGAAAATTAAAAAAAAAATGCATGTCTGGGGGATCCAAGCAACTTAACCTTAAGCATGAAAATGGCATACCTTAAGTACACAACCCACACACTTTAACGATACAAACAAAGCACCTTAAGAACACAAATCACACACCTAAAGTTTTAAAATGGGGCACTTAAATATTATAACTGACTCAGTTTAAGTACAGAAACCACGCACCTTAAGAAGAAAAACCACGCACCTAAAACTTTAAATCGACGCACATTAAGTATCAACAACTGATGCACCACCTTAAGCACATAAATCACACCTTAAGAAGGAAATCACGCACCTTAAGAAGTAAAACAACACACCTAAAGCTTTAGATCGACGCACTTAAGCTTTAACAAAAACACACCTTAAGTTCTTGCTGAAGAACTAATGTATCTTAAGCATAGAAACCACGCATCTAAAGAAGGAAAATCACGTACCTTAACTACGCACCTTAAATTTGACCAATACGAAAAATTATCAAATTGCCACCACATTTTTTTTTAATAATTATTAATCATGGACATTGATTTTGACAAGATCAATGACTCTCCTCTCACTGCACAACCGCACCTGAGCACACCATCCGCATTTAAACTATATATATATATATATATATATATATATATATATATATATATATATATATATATATTGAGATTGGAATACAATATGACAAATTATTCTAGAAACACATTTGGAAGTTGTGTTAGTTTGCTAAATTTGCTTTAAAATATTGATAGCAAGTAATTAGCCAATTAAGGCGGGGCGTTTGGTTCAAGTTATACAACATAATTAAGGGAATGTAAGCTTTAGATCGGAATGTCATATTCGCATATATATTTTAAGTTTACTTTTCAAAGGGAATACAATATTCCCCAATGAATAACATACCTTTCACATCGGAATATATATTTTATGTTATTTTATGTTAGTTTATTGTTATATGTTAAGGGTATTAAAGTTAAAAAATAATCATTATAACATAAAAGAAAACCTCTAAACCTAACAGATTTATATTACATACTTTAGTTTTAACCAAATACATGAATCTAACATTTCATAAAGTAATCTAACATTTGAACCAAATGCCCCTAACCTACAAAATAGTGTTGATTGCATTTTTCTTTTTGGGTAGTGTGAGTTTGAAGTTCTAATTGGAGCTTTTTGAATTTTAAGATACTAATTGCACATGCAATGCAACATAATTAGATGGTATATTTGACCCTTATTTCAATTTTTTTTTTAAAATTTTACATTTCTTCCTCGTTCATAGGGTTGTTAACAAACTGAACATAAACGAACGGAGGCTGTTCGTGTTTGTTTGTTAAGGGCTTTGGAGTGTTTGTATTCGTTTGTTAAGGTTTTTGGAAATCTTGTTCGTGTTCGTTTGTTAAGCCTTCATTAGTGTTTGTTAACGTTCGCGAACACATTCACGAACGTGTTCATTAACGTTAACGAACACGTTCACAAACATGTTCGCGAACGTTAACAAATATGTTCATGAACATGTTCGTTAACACTCATGTTCCTGAACATTGAATAACCAAACACATGCATATATATGTTCATGATCACAATTCGTTCGTGAACAAGACATAATCTATGTTCACGAACAATAACCAAACAAACAACACAAGCTTGTGAACATGTTTGCAAACATTAGTAAACGAACCTTGTTCGCAAACATTATTAAACAAACACAAACGAGCTTGTTCACGATCTCTTAGCAAACGAGCTTACCATGCTCAGACTCTGTTTGTTTATTAACCGAGCTCTAAATTTTGTTTGTTAATGTTTGTTTACCTTAATAAACGAACATAAACGAACACGAGTAGTTTGTCGAAAGCTCTATTCGCTAACACCCGGCCCCTACTCGTTCAATATATTAAGTATATATATATTGCATTTATTTTCTTATTTTTCTCATTGGATAATTATTTAATCATGCCATGCATGATATTTGTCTAATACTTAACTAAAGTTAAACAGGTGTGCATTGAATGGAAGAGAAGTAATTAAAAGTTGTATATTATGCATTTATGCATAGTGATTTACAAGGAATAACAATATAACATGTTCTACACCAATTTTTACCACAGTACACTATTGGATTTATTATACTATCTTGCTCAAAAATACAAGAGACTCTTCACAACAAGACTGCTTATGGGATGAATGGTTAATACCATTTACTCAACAATTAATCATGCACAAATTAAACTAGTTTGAACTCGTGCATTGAGTTAACACTTCAAAAAGGAGTCCTATGAACGATAGTGTCATCAAGTGATCTTTTGAGAATTAAAAAGGTCAAATTGAGCAAACATGCACTGCTAGTTGATGATGCTTTGAATATCAACTCACATATTATCCACCCCTCAAAAATGGATAAAAAGGCATATATTCTTTTGCATATATGGGAATGTCAAAATGGGAAATGAAGAGATATGGAAGAACATGTAATATAATGGTGATTAGTCTAATCCACTTTTATTGGTTGAGGCTATGTATAAATAGAGCTTGTGAATAACAAGAGATTGTACCAATTGAGAGTAATAGGAAGAGAGGCATTGCATGAAGAGAAAAGTGTTGTTAGGTAGCCAAGGATGACTTGCCTCCCCAATTTGCATGGCAGTCTGAACATCTCATCTTTTCATTGGTGTTTAGGCAAGTCATACCTGGCTAGTTTGACACTCTCTTCTCCCTCATGCCAAGCTTATTCTTTCTCTGTTTGTCACTTACCATTTCTGAATGTGATGATTATTTTAGTAGCTACACTCCACTCCTTTGCAATGGCTATTGTTACTTAATTCCAGCAATGGTCCTCCGACTATGTTGATTTTCCAAAATTAGTCCCCGACTTTTAATTTGGACAATTTAGGTCCTTTGACTTTCGAATTCTTTCCAACGTTGGTCCTTTCGTCAAATTTTAGTTAAGTTGAGGTCAAATGAAGGGGTAAAATTGTCTGTTCACCTGTTTAGTGTATTATTACTCGTATTTCTCATGTCTTATACGCTGTATATATGAATATAATCTTAGTCGAAGTCTCAATCGAAGCCATATAATCTCAGTCGATGTCTCTTCGGCTGATATTATATTCATATATATAACATATATGACAGAAGAAATACGAGTATACAAGTGAACATACAATTTTACCCCTTTATTTGACCTCAATTTAACCAAAATTTGACTAAAGGACCAACATTGGAAAGAATTTGAAAGTCAAGAGACCTAAATTGTCCAAATTAAAAGTTGGGGACTAATTTTGGAAAATCAACATAGTCGGAGGACCATTGCTGGAATTAACTCGTAGTATAACCACCATACCTATTGGAGTCTGGAGATGATACATTTATCAAATTTCCCAATCTTTGCAGAAACCTAGCTAGCTAAGGTGGTAATACTATTTTATGCATGCGATTAGGCATTATTTGTCAATATCAAATTGATGTGTACTTCAAACAGGTTTAATTTAAAGCTAGTATATATTAGAATTGGAATTTCTAGGAGAGGAATATATAAAATGGTCCAAATTTGGTGGTTTCAATTCACTGGACAAAAAGCAACAAAGACAGACAAATGTAAAGATGGAACAAGCTAAGCTGAGCTACACCCTCTTGATGAGCACAAATGATGAGTGTAAAAAGGGTGTAATGTCGTTCCGCTGAGGATTGGTGTTATGGCACGAAACTGTGTGAATTACTAGGCACTAGAGTATATGAATTTATAGAATCCAAGTAACAAAGACTGAATGGTGTAGAAGAAAGCAATTAAATAAGGTGAAAACTATATGATAAAAGGTATGGGCCAGATTAGGGGGATTGTAATCTTGATGTTCCAACCAACTCAGGATTAGGGAAAGAATAATTAACCAAGGAATACATGGGCAATGCACAT
>NXFB01000064.1:54628-68342 GCA_002525835.2 Ipomoea batatas
TAAAATTGTGGATCAATTTTATAATATTACAAACTTTTAAAGTTTAAATTTCATTCACTATTTACCGACACCGTTATTTAAATAACAAAATAAAATATACAATGCTTCAGAAATAGTAACCGAGTAGGTGAAGAATGATTCTCATATCAGACCAAATGTACATATGCTGGTTTGCGACTTTGCGGACTATTATATAAGAGCAGTGTTTAGCAAGATTGTCCTTGTTAAACGCTATTGATTTATTGAAATAAATATCTCATTTTTTAACGATTTTTTTAACAATGTTTTCAAATATATAGTTGAAATAAAAGATCTGTATGTGTGTAAAACACAAGTATAAGAGTACAAATAATAAAAGCAACATTGTAAATTGGGAAGTGAATATTGTTGGGCATAAAAGGGGTGTTAAGCATTGGGAAACAAAGAGTTTGAATACATACCGGCAATTGCTTTGGTTGGAGAGTTTTGGTCGGTTGGATGATTATAGAGTTATTACACCATTCTTCGACTTCAAATCTTAATTACAAAATAATAATAGTTCTAAAATGTTTATCCAGTCATTGAGTGTATGAAACATAATTTTCATAACAAAATATTACAAATTTAATTCTAACCAATACTCCTATAGGTCAAGTCTAAAAGCAAAAGATGAACAAAATCATAATTCATTTTTAATTTATTCTGAATTAATCAAAGGATGCCAGCCATGCCAACAATTAAAATGATTTATCCAGTAATAATAATATTGCCTCATAAAGAGATAAATATTAGAAAGTATTAATTAAAAGGGGAACATATAGCATTAATCTTTACTAAAACTCTTAAAAGAAAAAAAATAAAATTTTGATATAAATTAAACGGCATGTAAAATTCTCAAATTTTAAATTGGATTAATTTTTAAAAATGAAAAAGAAAAGGAAAAAATGCATAACATATATAATTGGGTTAATTTCGTTAAAATACATAAATAATTGCGTTAGATTATCAATTTTATCATATGTTTAATTTGTAAAGAAAATATATGAAAATTATATAATTTTTTTTAGGTGTTGAGGAAAACTCATAGTCACTACTAGATAAACTTTGCTCTTATATAATAGTATGTAAATTGTATAAAAGTGGTAAATTACACTATGAAAATCAATATGTGATAGGTTTAATTTGACCGAGTAATTGTTGACAAATATTAAATACATGATCTTTTGATATAAGAATCATATTCTACATTTCTACTCACTTGAAACTATTTTCAAGAAAAATTATAGAATTGTATTAAAAGAATACATAATAGAATTACAACGTGGAGACATTAATTATACTCCGTATATCCATATGCACACCCAAAATATATGCTGATACATTGCAGTCAACAAATTATTAGGTACTATAAATGCAGGGAAATTGTAAAGACCCATTGGACATAAGGTTAAATTAAAATGAAAACATTATCTTGTGATAAAATGTGGAATTGCCCACCAAAAGCTCCTCCCACCCTAATCCGATAGAGGAATAAATCATGGTGACTCAACTAATCAACATAGGCTGAACTTTTGTTCATACATAGGCTGAACTTTTGTTCATTATGCACTAAGATTCTCTTCGCATAGTAACTGCAAGTTTTTTTTTTTCATAGAAAAATTAATATTAATTACTAATGGGTGAAATCGGTTTATCTCGTTCCAAATTAATTAAAGAGTGATACGTACTAAGAATGTGTTTGGTTGACATGTTTAGCTATCGGGAATAAGTATCAAAGTTATTGTTATTGTTTGGTTGACAGGTTTTCAGAACAATACTATGAGCTCTAATTACCCCATTAATTGCAAAATTCATTCCCTAATAAAATAAGGGTTTCATTTCCCTTCTTCCTCCGCTTTCCCAACTATTAATAATCATTCTCATTCCACTTTAATACCAAACATGCAAAATACTTTCAGCAAAACTCATTATCATTACCAAGTATTTGATATTGATTCCAATTCCGATTCCGATTCTGATTCCCATGTACCAACCAAACACACCCTAAGTTAGTAAATTGCTAAAATTTTCATTTAACATCACATATTTTGAATGGCTAAGAATCATCTAGCAGAAGTTCCTATGATCCTATCCTATCCTTCTTCATAGGTGAGTTGGGCAAGTACTATCATTATATGACAACATGGACAAGCTGAAATAAATTTTTGAAGGTAATTGTTGTGCCCTAATTTGGATACTGTTAGAGCTGAAACAAGCATCACATGCATGGTAGTAATGGAGCAAGAGATAAAGCAAATGTATTGTTCTTGGGAATGCGTTATCCAGTACTCAAATTTCAGGAAAATTAAAAACATTAGGGGATGGAGCCTGCCAAAACAAGTACATAGGAACATAAATACAAGCTTGGTATAAATATCTTCCGAATTCGAACGGCATCTTATGTGACACGTTTTGATTGATCTTGAAAAAAAGTAGGTCGCATTTTATTGTCATTACATTTAAAGTTGTATTGTAGATATAGTAGCAAACTAGTAATTTTATTTTTTAACTTGCATAATGATTGGTGTCACGTTTCGATAATAAAATGCTAAACTTACCCTGAGGCCTTCACCCATCAATTTTTTTTTAATACAATCATACATGTGATGATAGTTTAATACAATAATATAAACTCTTATAATGATTTTTCCACAAGTTGTAGACGGAGAAGCTAGGAGGTGTGGTCATGTGTGCTTCAAAAAACATATATAAATAAATTTTCTGACTAAGAATTAAACTCTATAAGTGCAATTGAATTGGTTGAATCCGAATTAATTTTACAGTGGCGGATAGCCGTATAAAAAAATGAATGGCCACAAAAAAGAAAAAAAAAAAGAAAAAAAAAGGTGAGGAATTATCAACGAAATTCATTTCAAATCTAAATTACCCTCATATGAACAATGAATGAAGTGTGGTAAGAGCAAGGACATTTGGACTTAAATGTATCCTGTCAATATGAAAGTGTTGAGGAACAAAAATGCCTGGTTAGTACTCCGTAGTAAATAATGAATATAGAAGTGTCATTATATGATTTAGACCCATCCATCATTGACCAAAGGTCAAAAATTTGATCCTTGCATGACATTGAGTACGAAACAGTCTTAAATCTCCAAGCCAATTATTCACTCAAAGAGGTGCCTATAATTTAGCGAGGAGATTAATCACTGTGTTCGACAATGAAAACCCTAGGTGCATCTAAAAAAATTATAGGATTTAGACTATCCCCATCCCTGAAAGAATGCGGATGGTAACCTAGTGTGGCTTTGCAATACAACTTTTTAAAAAATTAGAAAAAAAAATGTTAAATAGACTAGTGAATTTATCATTTTTGTTCAATTAAACTTAAAAAGTGTGTAATCGAACCATTAAGCAAGTAAAATATGTGCAATTGAGACATTTTTTGAACTTCTTTTAATGCAATTTGAGTTTTTTTTAAAAAAAAAAATTGATATTTCCTCCCAAACTAGTATGTCAAAGGAAATGACAACTCTTAATACATATCATGTAAGCAATATGATTGGATTTCACTGGGAAAACCTGGACAAATGTCCCAATCACACATATTTTCTTTATCTGATTGCTCGATTACACATTTTTTAAGTTCAATAACCTTTATTGCACAAAAATAACAAGTTTAATGACTTATTTGAAACTCTTTTCTTCCAATTAAGAACTAATTTCACCAACAAAATGTAATAACAGAACCCCCACGAGACAAAGTCTTGAAATAAGTACGTACCTGGACAGAACTGTAGTCTTTCACTGTTTATGGTTTTATGATCTTCAATTGACACCACATGTATATATAGCATGGATTCAACGAACAATAATGTGTTCACTGTGTACCCATCCACCTTATAGTGTACCACATGAGTGTGACAAAAATGTACCTGCTTACTACCTAGTATTCATTTTGGACGTACTAATTAATTAATAATAACATCGATCTTCAACCGTTGCACCTTAGCTTCCAATCAATTTCACCACGCCCTAATTTAATTCTTTCTACAAAAAGATTATTTGGTACCCATTTTGATGAAAATTATATGTCGTCATATTAGGAGATCAGCAAACTCGGTGATCCATGATTTAGCAAAGACAGATGACACTCAATTTGGCCCTAAAGTCTAGAATGAAATCCCACCCGACTTTATTACCCCGGCCCTTTGATCAATTACTTGATAGCAATAATATTCATTTGAGTTTCTTGTTAAAAAAAAATATTGAATTGACTTGAGATTTAGTATAAATCAATTATCATTTTTCCAATAAATATGTTGAAATGTATATATACACAAAATATATATTACACTAGTGAGGATGACTTGATTGTACACCCTAATATCAAAAAAAAATATGATGATTACTTCTAAAAAATGTCATAATTATCAATATATATGACTAGACATGAAATCTAATAAAATAAAATAAAATAACCAATTGTGTCAAGAAAAATTCAATCTTAGAAAACCAATACTATACCTTTCTTACTCATCTTAACCTTTATTTCCATCTCCAATTCTTTTAATTTGTTTGTGACGTGAAGTTATACCATTCCCTACGAGAGTAAATTAAACAAATACTATTTTTTACCATCCTATCAATTAATCTGTCACATGAAGTGTTTTTAATTAATGTGATTAACCTTTTTCGTATAGTTTATTGGTTATTACACAATAAGAACACGATTTATCTAATGCACACTTTCAAATAGTGGATGTAAATTTCGCTCATCTTCTAAAAACTATTTGTTAAAGAAATTAAAATATATTTATTAAAGACCTTTAACGTCGGTTTTTTTAGCTAAATTAAAATATAAGTTTTTCATTGATATTGATGCAATCCAAAATCTAATTAATTTATAGACAACCCTAGTAAACAAACATGTGCCTTAGCGTAGCTTCAAGTATTATTCTATATAGGATCAATAGAACCAAAAAAACAAAAAGGTAGGCTTAGCATCAAGCATTTGACTATGGTCGGAAGGCATGTATGTTTTTTTAATTTCACCAAATNATAATGCTAGTATATATGCTACACTGTACGAAAATTTTTCTTATGGTTGAGAGGAACACATATTGTAAACTCATGCAAAAAGTCATGACTTTAAACTAGTAAGCGTTTGGCCGTTAGGTCTCGTCTTGGTTGTTGGAGGTGCTTTGACTATGGTGGTAATGGCTGGCGATTGATGAATGCCTCCAATTGGTTTGTCAATTAGGAAGTTGTGCCATTTTTTTTTAGACCTGAATATCATTTTAGAAAATGTTTTTTTCTTCTTCTATTATGTTGTTTATATTCATTGGATGCTGGTGAATTATTATTTGACTCGACATATTTATAATCAAAGATTAAAGAATTCAATTAAATAGTGTCATACCATAAGAAAAATTTTCGTACAGTGTAGCATATATACTAGCATTATTGTATTAATTTTTAGGAAAAGAATTGCATGCATGGACTTGTTTTATGAGTAACTTTTTTACGTATCTTTTAACAATTTAACTTATGGATTGACTTTAATTGTGTCGTCTCTCCCTCCCTCACTCCTGTTCGACCCTTTTGGATTCTTCTCCATTGACCGCTTCACTCTTCATCAGAACCGACCAATTCAATTCAACACCTAATGCTTCAAAGTCAAACAAAGATTCCAGCCCCTATTGCGTATATATAGGTGTATAGTATAGGTTATGCTTTGTATAAATTAAAGTCAATTTGGTGTAAGTTCGTGGTTATTTAATATTTTTTTAAACTTTGACCCAAATGCTAATAAAAAGTTAAGTTTTAACTCCAAACTTAATAGCATTTTGTTGATCCTGCATCATAGATTGATAGAGGTAGTACGTGAGATTGATTCAACTGGCTTACCATCTTCACTATTTGTTAAGCAAAATTTATGAACTTATTTTGAATTAGTTGATCAATTGAGTTAGTTGTACTTCAAGATACAATATATATGAAAGTCTCATTGTTTTTTGTTTGGTGTTACCTTTGTGGCATTGGTCTTTGGTGTTAAAAGTGATAAAAAGCATTACAGGGATGTAGAGAAAAATAATGAAGAAATTATAAATTTAATAATATGAAAGTATGATCACTTTTAAAAGTGATAGAGTATTGTAAGATAAGAATAGCCTAAATACAATGTAAAAGTAGACCATATGAAAAGCCCACCAATCACATCAATGCATTAGTGGATCATAAGTACTTATTATGAATGTGCACCATATAATATCATCTAACATGGGTATACAAAATTTTGTTATAGATACCACCTCAATAATTGCTTATATTTACAATGAGATTACTAATTTCAAAGTGGTGTTGTAAAATTTGTAATTGTTATAGTTTGAGATATTACCATACAAATTTGAGTTTGACGTATCAATTAATACCTGATTGTAATTTTTTAGTAATTAGTAACCGATTAATATGTTATTAAGAATGTTTTTTTAATTTATTTTTACTATCATGCATTGCAAACTATTAATAAAATATATACTTGCAAAAGAAATTTACAAAGAAATATCTTTTACCCCTGGCCTCTATGTTGTTATGGTTTATGGAACAAAGCAGTTGTCCAAAATACAGTTCAGGTTTTAGTCTAAGTTCATGTAATTAGATAGATTGAGTCTGTACTTGAGTAAACAATTAGTTCATAAGAAGGTTCACCACTGAAGACCGAAGACTAAAGATTGAGCATGACTTCAAGATAGTTCAAAACATAGTTCAAGATAGTTATTCTGTTACAAACTATTTCGGAACGAGTATTTAAAGCCTGATCTTCTGTTCCAAAGATGATGATGATGAATTTTACAGAGAAATAATTCCATAATAGATTGAGGGCAGATTCTATGGTGCTAAACTGAGCAACTTGGCCTATGAAAGTTTCGTCAAGTTGATCTTTAATTTGATTCTTTAATGTACTCGGACAGTACAGTTGATCACACGAAGATTATCACAAGAGTGTTGCATTTGAGGGGGAGCCTCAATTTGATGATCGGGAGATCATTCACCGGTTTTTCAGGAAGGAACACTACTTTAGATGGGTTATGGTGTAGCTTGGAGATTAGAGTTCTTCGATCACGTCATTGTGTTTTGGTAAAAACATTCTCTTTGAAGTTGAATGAAGAATCAGACAACTTTTCTTATGGTGCCCCCAGATGTGGTGCCCCCAGATGTAGGAATAGTTTGTTTTGAACTAGGTTAAAAAATTGCCAGTGTCTCTTTACTGCTTTGATTGTTTGATTGCTTGATTGATGCGTTTTATGTGTGTGAATCTACAATTTTGTTTGAACTAGTTCATAATAATCTTTTGATAAATCATAACTCTCTTTTCAGTTCGGTATTTGTGATATGAATCTGCATTAAAATCCCCCAACAAGTATTTGGACTTAGGGATAGAATTACCCTTAATTTCACAAGCTATGTCACAAAGCCAAATTTATTTTGTATACACTCTTGGATAGTGTATTCGAATTTCACTCGCGATTTTAAAAAAATAATAATCAAGTTTACAACTTTTTTTTTAAATAACTTAAAGAAAAGAAAGTAGTGTTATGTGTTACTCCCTAGTCCGTATGTTGTATTATCATGTCTTGGTGGTATAAATCTTAATCCATTCAAAATAAGACCACAAAATTTCGCTAACAATGGCTACTCTCCATGATATCCAAACGTGTGGTTCAACCGAACACTACCTTACCTTATCCAATCATTTCTTCCTGGTCATCAAATCTCCTCTCCTACCCTCCCTCCATCTTTTCTTCTACACTATCAGCAAAACAAAATCTTGCAAAAATTCATGGCTTCTTCCACACTCTCACCCGTCACTCCTTCTCAGGTGAACCCATCACTCCTTTAAGCTCTTCTTCTCCATTTCTCTCTCTCAGGCTCCAATTTCACTCCGGAATTCTTTGATTTTTTAATTTTTTTTGCTCTGTTTGTTTGTGGGATTTTTTCAGCTATGCTCGAGCAGGAATGGCATGTGCTCCGGCTCCCAAGCGTTGATGGTGAAATCCGTTAGGAGCTTCGCCGGCGGGAGGAAGAAGGGGTTGAAGGTCACGTGCATGGCCACCAGTATTCCGGCCGATGATCGGGTGCCGGATATGGGTAAGAGGCAGCTCATGAACTTGCTTCTCCTGGGTGCCCTTTCTCTCCCCACTTCTGCCATGTTGGTACCTTATGCAGCCTTCTTTGTACCTCCTGGGTGAGTATTTTTTTCTGTTTTCAATTGCCCTTTTCTTGCCTTCACTATTATTATGTTGGGTTGCTGGGGTTAGTTCAAATTTGTTCTTGGATTATGAGTTTTGGGATTGTAAAGATCAGATTTTGCAGTAGTTGTGTACTTTGTTTGAAGCTCTTGTTTATTGCATTCGTAGATGTCTTTGAATACAATGATAATCTAATGAGGTATCTAACAACTTCCTTGTTCCTAAAGCTCGCCTTATGTCCTAGCTGGCAAAGGACCACAAGAAAAGTAAACCAGCCTAGGTTCCCTGACAGGCTCAAATTAAGAAGACCAATAGGCGGCTTGCCCTGACAGGCTCAAATTAAGAAGACCAATAGGTTGTTCCCATTAGGAGTAGAACTTGTAACCTTGCGATTAACAAGACAACATCTTGACTAACTTGGCTAGGTTGACCCAATACACTATGGTTATACTTGTATTTGACTGACTTTAGAACATTATAATGTTGAATTGACACAATATTGCATGTATCCTCTGCTTGTCATATGTGAATTGTTCTTTGTGACTCTGTCATCCTTATTTATAATTCTTAGTATGCTCTGTTAGTTTATAGTATGCCTTGTTAACAATGAGCTGAATTGAGAAGAAAAGGAACAAGAACAAGAAAGACATGGATATGTATATTTATCCGAGTAGGCTTTGACAGGATCACTTGCCTCGATCTTCTGCTTTTTTCTGTTGTTTGCTGCTTTCGTGTTGCGATTAGATGATATTCTTTCAGTTTCCTGTCCACGCCTCATGAACTTATACATTGGGAGCAGGTCGGGAGGTGGAAGTGGCGGTACCGTTGCTAAGGATGCCCTAGGAAATGATGTCCTTGCTTCTGAGTGGCTAAAGACTCATGCACCTGGGAACCGTACCCTCACGCAAGGGTTGAAGGTAGGCGATTCTTTGAGAAAATTTCCAGCTTTCTTGATGGTTTTAAGATCATTGTTTTAAAGTTTCATCAAATCTAGAGCACGAGTCTCTGCGTCAAGGTTGGTTAAAGGTGACATTTTAGCTGTTGTTAGTAGTTTCTAATGATCTCTTGTCCCATTGGGTAAGAGAGAGACCCCTCGATGTAAAGGTTTAGGTTTGAGTCCCACTAGGGCACCGAACACATATACTTGAGTATGTATTGATGGATCATAACTCATAAGCCAGTTTGATCATAACATTGCAATCTTTATCTTAGTGTGTTCAATTTAGACGAGGATAATTAACAGTTCATTTGATGGTGAACTCTAGGGAGACCCTACCTATCTTGTTGTCGAGAATGACGGGCAACTTGCAACTTACGGGATCAATGCTGTTTGCACCCACCTTGGTTGCGTGGTGCCATGGAACGCAGCCGAGAACAAATTCATATGTCCTTGCCATGGATCCCAGTACAACAACCAAGGAAGAGTTGTTCGAGGACCAGCTCCTTTGGTAAGTGAACCAAAGTCTTCTATGAATATATCCCATGAATATGTTTTTCACAATTTATAACTATAAAACTATCTTCTTGGAACAGTCCTTGGCCTTGGCTCATGCCGACGTTGATGATGATAAGGTAGTGTTCGTTCCATGGGTTGAGACTGATTTCAGAACCGGCGAGAACCCATGGTGGGCATAGACATCTTTTTCGAATGAATTACCCCTCGGGTATTTCACCTCGTGCTTGAAGGAAACCGAGCTCCTGCAAGTTGCTCCCTTGTACTATTTGTAGTATATGAGTATTTAAAATTGATCATCAAGAAACAAAAAAAGGATAGTTACTGGTTTGATCATCATATCATTGAGTGATGGATGTAGCCTGGAACATCATCAATCAAATGTCATACAAATTTCACTTTGGTCTCTTCTTGGCCTACTTTTGATTTTGTTTTTGCCTATGATATGCTTATATAACTAAATACCATAAATAAAATCAGACTTGTGGAATTTCTCCCTTGTGAGTTCATCAATTAGCTGAATAGTTTCAGGTTGAAGATAATTCTTATGATCACCAACAGATGCTTTTCTGAAGAAGGAATTGTAGGGGACAGGAAACCATGAAGGCGAATCCTCGGACTTGTTCACTTCATGTCTGCTTAAAACCTCAAAGCTGCAACTCTCGACAACCTCCTCCACTTCCTCGTCCTCTCCAAAAGGACAACCCAGAAACTCAGCCAATCTACGGACATGAGTTCTAGCCTCGTCACTCTTCAACTCCTCGTAAGTAAGGAAGAACACATTCTTAGGATTCTCCAAACTCGCCTTTCTGTATCCCAACACATGATCATAGTAAGGCCCGCAAGGGAAAACCCCGTCGCAGAATTTCTCCACAGCTTCATCCAACAGCCATGGCTTCTCCGCTCCCCCCTTCCATCTGTTGACAAAATGCCACATCGAAATCAATGTGTCCTTCGGGTTCCTCGTGACATAAACAACACGACAACCCGAGGATTCCAGGGTGTTACCTAGTAACTGATAAGGAATATGTGTGCTAAAGATCCTGGGAGAATCAAGATTGGGCTCTGTACTAGGAATCCCTGTTGGTTCACATTCTCCATAGATATGCATTTCAAGAAATGGGACAAGTTCATGGGGATTGTTTTCGAGTAGGGAATGTATGGAAGAGCGATTGATGATGGAGAAAATGAGAGATTTAAGCCATGTAGTGCCAGTTTTGGGGAAAGAAGACAAGATTATATCAGTGGGGAGTGGTTTGAAGTGAGTGAGAACTCTTTTGATGGCAGGGATGAACTGAGGCATGAGCCAAAAGCCATTGATTTGGCAAAGAATCTCATCTCCCCTCCATTTCTCTTCTGGCAAAGATTCCACTAATCCTTCATCAGTAGGATTAATGGAGTTCTCCATGAAGTGGGAATGGGAGCTGATCTGAGTCTCCTAATGGCTGATAAATCCTTAGCCATTATGTACATTATATATAGAGTTGGACACTTGGATTCCACGCATATCCAGCCAGACAAGTGATTTAGGTTAAGAAAAATAAGAACTTTGGTTTACGGAAAGTTCAATTCGCAGGTCGTTGCCCGAAAATGTGCACTGGGTGAAGCAAGCCTAGCTTATAACCTTGATCACAAATCAAGAAAGCCACGGCTTTCGAAAAGTCAAATTTAAAACCTTGTGGTTACTAAGTCAATTGTTCGACTAACTAGACAAATATAAGAACCTCAAAATAGTTTAAACAACTAATACGACTATACATCACGATTGTAATACAAATCATTGAATCATGATACAGATCATCAATCGATTGGCATTACAGAGTCTTCTAGATACTAACCAACTCTCAACGAAAGAACCACTAATAAGTACTTAAACTTACATATTTCAAAATACTAATTTGATAGGTTAAAAAATTCATCAAATTAAAATGGGTATGATACTATAATTTGTTGCGGAGGATCAGAGTGGACATGTGAAAATTAAATGTGATAGATCCCATCAAATGGGTGGTACGGTGTTAATAAAGTGACTTAGATTGCATGCATATACAGCCTGGCTTATATGTATGTTAAGGAAGAAGATCAGAATACGTTAAACAAATGGGATGCATGCATGTGCATCATACAAACGTCATATTTATATATTTTTCAATATAATCATCAAGCTTAATAAAGAAGAGCTTGGTTCGTGGGTGAATCCTGGGATGATCATCGTGAGTTGTCACGCTGCATACCGATGTTTGTGCCAATGTGCCGTAACAAATGTTGATTGTGAATTCATGAAGTTATAAAGTAGTTTTTTTTAAAAAAATTAATTTCATTTTTGTCATAAATTAGGGGTCACTTTCAAAGACCATCGACCCTCACAATACTAGTCTCCTGGGTTCCTCATCACTAGTCAGAATTCAGAAAGTTGTGCTTTGTAGTCCATCTGTCCACTTGGTCCAGTGGGCTTAGTCCCTTTTCCTTTGTACGTTCAATTATATTCTTTGTACTCTCAATCTGGTCACCTTAATTATATTGGTTTTCTACTATTCCGTCTTGTATTTGAACATATTATTTCTTGAGTTTAATGAAATTATTTATCTTTAAAAAAAAAAAAAGAAGAGAGAAGGTAAGTAATCACATTACTCTGAATATTACCTCAAAGTTGACATGTTAGTAATATGATATTTTTGAGGTAATCTAATCAAATAACTCCAATTATACAAGGTTATATAATATTATTATACTGACATTACCTATGTAATATTGTTAGATAATTTGAACTAAATGTACCATTAATACAATTGTTCACTATGTATGTACTTTCAATTGTTCGCTAATTGCCAACAACCCTACCATCTCATGAATGGGGATTAGGTTATGTCGTTTACTTTGCTCGGCTTCCTAACTTAAGATTTGGTTAATTGAGTTTCACTTAATCACTACCCCTCCTAGTTAATAGGACACTCATTAATCTCTTTAGGGTGAAATGCTGCTTCATCCAAATTTAGCATAGAACGAACACTTTGTTGAGCTATACCTCATTCTGTGACCATAGCCAACAAAAGATCACAATGAGGTAAACCACAAATTAAGTTGCTCATAGAGTTGACCGACTCAAACCATAAAAACTAATTGAGCACTTCCACTATGAATCAAACTCGAAACTTTGTGGTTACTAAATCAATAGTCTAATCAACTTAACATATAGAGATTTGAGTTTCACCAATAAGACGTTATTACCTAACACTAAGCTCAACTAAGAAAGTCTGTGACTTTCATATACGAAAATCATAACCTATTTGATCACCATTTTGTAACAAATATGTTCATATTCTAAAGTCACCAACCCTTACTATGGTGTCATTTTCATTGGATTTCTGGTATTTGTTAGAAGCAGACAAGAATGTCTCAATCTCCACTGGATTACAACTAAATAATATTACAACCATTACAATGCCAAGTCAAAAAATTTGAACTGTGAACTCTGGATTTTTTACAGTGTGGCAAAATGACAAAATCAACCTTCCACCCTCATTTGTCAACTAGCTTCACGTGAAACCCCCACCGTCAGCCACATAGGGGCACCATTGTCACCTAACCCCATTCCACGCCCAGAACTTGCGCTAGTTGACAAACACATTCACGAAAATCAGGGGCAAAAATGGAAACAAAATACCGAAAGGTGACGCCGTTAACGCGGGCGAAGACGATTCCGTTTTCTCAAACTGTAACGAGTTAACGGCCAGCGGCATGTTCTCCTGGTCGGGGCTGCACTTGGACTCGTGCGGCGGATGCGCGCTGTACATTATGGCGCGCAACACCGCTGAAACCGTCGGAATGTACGCCGTCTTGTTCCGTGCTAACAGCCACGTCAGCCCCATCAGCTGACAGTCCCGCCGGAACATCTTTGTCGCTCGGTCGCTGTCGTCGTCGCCGCCGATTCGCGCCTTGTGCGTTCCGTTCTTAGCCCCGCCAGTGATCTGAGGTATTAGGTAAAGTTAGCAAGTAATTTTGTTGAATTGAATAATTAGACAAATATGACAATAAC
>NXFB01000064.1:69003-88063 GCA_002525835.2 Ipomoea batatas
AATGTAACTTATCTCTAAGCAATTCGGGCTACATCAGTTGGTTATAGGGGTGAAGTTTGAGAAGAAAGACTAGGGATTAAGGAGAGTTCTTTGTTGCTACCAGATGCTCTCTCGAGCCTGAAGGTGGAAGACCCCTAGGGTTGGGATTTAACCTTTTTTGGAAGAATGTAACTTATCTCCATTGTATGATTTTTTTTCAATTAGTAAATACTAAATAAGGTCGAACTTAAAAAAATAAATTAGTTTGTTTATGGATGACGAAAAAAACAGTAACCACTACTTAAGGTAAATCAAGCATTGCAACTCTAATTGACAAAGGACTACAAAAAGGTAAATCAGCCTAGATACTAATCAGCTTAGACCAATAAAATGAGCCAAAATAAATCAGTTTGATCATTGTGTAACCAAGAATCCATGGTTTTCCTTATAATCACTATATCAAATCTCATCATGTGACAATTGAAAAAAGGGTCACAAAGAGTAATCAGATTTAGGAAAGCATGGTGGGGTGAGGGGTATGGGGGGTGGGGTCAAGTTTGAATCAAAAGATGAAAGAAGCCAAATACAAAAAGTCTGTCTGGGGATTTGGCAGCTTGTGAAAGCCTTGGCCTTTTTCTTGCTCCGCTGTCTTCCTTTGCCCCCTCTGTGATAAAAGAGTTGAAAGATGCTTTGGATTTTGGTTCATTGTGTCTTCATTTAAACTTAGATGAGATTCCCTAATATATACTCACCAAATGTTATAACATGCCTTAACATCATAACTTCATAAGTATCACTCTCTCCATCCATCACATTTTATGTATATGATTCGATTAATAATAAGTAATTGATGTTATTTACAATTTAATTTAGTGCTGACGCATAAAATTACTTGACCTACAACCATGATTGAAAAAATCGCTAGGAGTTTCTCGGACTCTCGGGGTGCCTAGTGTCTAGACGGCGATTAATTGGCAGCTAGAAGCTCGTTTATTTTTTTTATTTTTTTTAAATTTGTTTAATTTTTTTAAAAAAATTTTAGGACTCAATAATTATAAATTATTTAATACTTTAATAGTTAATATTAAAATATTAAATATTAACCTAAAAAACATGTAAAGTTTGAACAATTTAAGGTTATTTCGCTCAAAATGGTGTCTTGAATGAAATAAGGCATTTAAAAAAAGAATGGAACAATAGCTAGGCGATCGACTAGGAGACCTAGTCGGTACTTGCTAGACGGGCTAGTTGATCGCCTAGACCACCTATTATAGTGATACGCTAGGTGGCCGGCCAGCGTCTAGTCCCTAGACACCCTTTAATCGATGCCTAGACGAGATTTTTACAACACGTTTAAAAAAAATCATTTTTTTACAAATACCATTATATTAATTAATTCATCAATTTAGTGTATCAATCAATCAAATAATGCCCGCCATAGTAACTTGCTTTCAAACAAAAGTCTTAATGATGGACCATTCCAATCCATTTTGGAATATTTAGGAGGACAAATTGGGCTATAGTAGGGGATTTTTATATGATAAATTAATAGCTAGCATAGGGATGTGATTGGATCCAAATATGAATTATGAATCCTACAAAGGTCAATACCCAAAGCCTTGAGGTCTTCAAGAAAACATTTCTCTATGGAATTTTATATGTATTTGGCTGTAAAGGAATAAAATGTGTATTTTCAAGACGATATTTATACGAAAATAATAAACAAACAAATAAACAAATAAATAATGGAATGTGAGGGCTGTTACCCTATGAAACTTGAAAGGGAGAGGGAATATTTGTCACGAGCATTATTCTCACCAGCTCCATCTCATTGTCCCATGTAGAGCCGAATATAAATATAAACAAATTTATTTATTTATTTATTTACATTCGACTCTACATGATATAAAATTTATGTGTATATTCAGTACAATACTCACATTAAAATTTGCAGCAGTGAATATATAAAATCCTAATGATTTAACATTTATACAAAACTAAATTTTATAATGTCAAATTAAGTATATACGGTGGTTATATATATAACCGTTGTATATACATCAATATTTAAATGGGCGGCGTGTGTAGAATGCATATTTATTTTTAAAATCAATCAATATGCGAAAAATTACAATGTTGAACATGATCATTTTATTACCAAATAAGATAAAATGAAGTTGAATTGAAACTCAATATACACTATTAGGGTACTCTTATTAGGTCTTTGTATTATTATTATTATTATTATTATTATTATTATTACTACTATTACTATTACTATTACTATTACTATTACTATTTGTGATGTTGATATGTTCCGCTATCTCATACCGATTCCCTAATCTCTACTGTGCTGTCTATTATTCAAGTGAGAACATGCATTTAGATGTAAATGTATAATCTATTTGCCACTATTAATTTTGTGAGATGTTATGGTGGTTATTTTTTGGATGGTATATTAGAGCATAGATGTATAGTTGTATTCACATACACATATACTCGTTTGGTGTACACACGCACATATATAGGACACAATGACAAACAAACGAAGCTTGAAAGGACAAAACAAAAGAAGAAGGAAAGGTTAAAAAGTGACTTTGGTAATTGAGCTTGAAAAGGAACTGCAAAAGAAATGTTCATCATTTGTTTGCATTATATATTGGCTTTCCTCAAGTAAAGCTAAGAATCCCCTTCAAAATATAAAAATGGATGCCCATATTGTAAAATCTAAATTGATTAAATATCAAACAAATAAATTTATATATTAAATAAATAATTAATTAATTATAATAAAACATGTCTAACAAATTATTTATTATCAAAATATTTTTAATACTTTTAGCCGTTATAATTATCCATAAGGATATAAATGAAATAGTGTTGGTCCCTTTTAGTGGTCCTAGTTGACTGGCTAAGAAATATTATGGACCAACAAAATATAATACTGTTTATAATTATGTTTTAATTTCCAATATTATGTTTACTAAAAATGTTTCAATGGTGAAACAATATTGTTTTAAGGCTCGAACTCACCCATTCTATATGGAAGTGCAACTAGGTGTTAATGGATCATAATGTCTTGGCTATGATGCTCCAATGTAAACTTATACATTGTAAAATTACTATATATATAGACTTTGTTCATTAGTAAATTATGTGTGGTCGCCTTCCGCCGAAGTGGTAGTCTTCTTTGAAATGGGAAGGCGACCAACTGATTGCATTCCATCTCTAGTAGAAGGCAACTCGAACCGTCGCCGATCACCAATTTCGTCTTCAGAGTTGATCGAATAAAGTTTAGAGTATTTGACCCTTTTTTTTGCTCATTTTGTGAAAATGAACCAAACAGTTTTCTAGAATGCAACAAGACACTAGAAATAAAAATATTTATTTAAAAATAACTTATTTTCTAGAATTCGTATTCCTGATTTACAACCACGCTCTTTTTTTTTTTTTTTTTTGAAGTTTGGGATTTATCGGACCGTTTGTTCATTGGTAAAAAGAGGCACATTATTATTTGTACGAAATTCCACAGAACAAAACAAAGCAAATTAATTTTCAATGGTACAAATGTACTGTTGAGATATTATTTAATTATTCTATGTGTATTATTGAGATATTATTTAATTATTTTATCTGTATTATTGAAAATTTTTAGTACACATATTATCTGGACATATTCCCAATCCTAACTTTTTTTTTTTTGAATGTGTTTTTTCATTTTCAACTTGCCTTGCCTAGTTGCCTTTGTAGTACGAGATAACATGTCAGTGCTGCCATGTTTAACTTATTCTCTTGTTTCTTGGACCCTCTGAACTGTCACATTTGGTCTCATATACAGCCTACTACTATATCATGTTTTTTTTTTTGGAAATACTACTATATCATGTTGAGAACACACATCAATAGACACAAAATGGAAAAAGGAGTGACCAGTCCAAGAACCATGATTTTTGTACTGAAAATTATGAGTTTAAATCTTACGAACATGCTATAGGTCAAACTCGTTCGACATGACCTTCATTTTTACAAGGTTATATTATATACACATATAATTACTATTTGATGGTGCACACTAGATAAATCTCATTTTTGTGTTATATATACTTTTATTTGGTTATAAAGAATGTGAGATTTCAGACGTAGTTTTTTGTTCATTTAATTTATTGTCACATTCATAAAAATAATCTCATTTTCCATTCTAATTTTTATTATTACTTTAAAACTTTCCTTGAGCCAAATGCTCACAAGCTATATGTGTGATATAAAATAGTGATTTTTTTCACTAGAGATCTAATTTATCCATATTCTAAATACAACTATACAATGTTTATCGTACTATTAAGATTAACTTGAGCGAATTTTGATCAAATTGAAATACTCATAGAATCATAAAACCAACTAACATGCATAGTTTTTTTTAGTTTTTCACATTTTCAATGATAAGGTTGTCATCTAGGAAAACATATTTGCATACCGTACTTGGCAATAATGTTAACATACCCAATGAAGATTCAATCATATAAAATGTGAATTCAAACATAATCTCCAATTTCACTTGATGGAAACCATCTCTCCAAGAATATATAAAACTTGAAAGTGAAGCTAGCAATAAATATAATAATTTAGATTAACCTTAACAATCATGGACCACTTGTTCAAAAGGCAAATGATTTGAACATGATCACAAAATGGAAAGGAAGATGATAAAGTTTGGATGGTTGAGTGCTCTTCTTGCCTACATGGTTCAACTTTTCAAACTATTATGACTACCCGAGTTTGATTCTTGTCAACATATATTTTCGATCGATCTCGTTATACGTGATCTTTTTAGTGTAATTTAGTTCTCTTGTGTGATTTGCAAGTTATTATACAATAATAAAATTTATTCAGTGTACAACCTTAAATAGTGATCATGATCGAGTTTTTCTCGTCACAAAAAAAGTAGGCAACTTAGCACAATTTTAATTTGCATTGTACTTGTAAATAACATATATATATATATATATCGAAGTCTTCAACGACTTCCATATGATGTTGTATACATGAGTGGTGGTTGCTGGTTGGGTGGTGGGTGAGGTGAGAAGATGAGGGATTCCACTTTAGAAGAGTACACAGAGATATATTTTCATCATTTCAATCATGCAGTTTTTGTACTTTGTCTTCTCATGGAATGATTGATCATGTCTTGAACCTTTTTGCTTAAATAAATTATAATCTTATAGGCAAAGTAGTGGATAGATGAATTTAGTCAAATTCATCAGACAATTGATTTAGTGACTGTACAGTTCTAAGTTGGAAATGATTTGATAATCACAATGTTTAAAGTTTAAGTCCCTGTTAGAGTTATATATTGGAATTTTTTGTTTGAATTAGTGATCTATGAACAACTTAATTATATTGATTTACCTTGTTGTAATACTTTACCAACTAGCTAGAATCAGAAAGCGAGCCGGCTTCATCCAGAGCGCATTCTCACACTTTCGAGTTTGTTATTGTGCCCAATACTGTTTATTAAGATTGTGTTTATATCTAATATATACTATCCACATCAGTTTGGATCAATACCAATATACCATGAAAAATTCTAGTAATTATTCTACAAGCTAAGGTCTAATGTGGCATGGACGCATGGTCACTTTTTTATATTTATCTTAAAGTTCTCTTTAATGGAGTACGTATAAATCACCATCAGAGATTTTGAAGCGTGAGGTTTCTCTACCAACATTGATAAGATCATTAAAATATGTTAGAATATAAAGTGTACTATCATTCACAACTGCAACCTAACTCCTTGTTTGCTAATTCTGCAAAATATCTTTTTCTGATCTTCTTAGTCCTCACAAAAACTGGTCCACTGCACCCAATAATAATAATAACAACAATAAAAAAAATCCCCACACAACTAAACTTATTACTTTATTTAATAATTGGGTCACTAAACTTAAAAAGTGTGCAATTAAACATATAGTTTAGACATTTTTCAAATAAGCATAATGAACTTATTATATACAATCTTGCATTGATTTACGCGTCAACAATTCAATTAAGATTTTCCGGCCTACTTAAGAAAGAACTTACATTTCATCAAAGCACCATTATTTGGGGTAAAAAAAAACTCCAAAAATATAGCAACATTGCAATTCCTAAAACCAAAGACGTCGTCACAATCTATCAGAGATTCAGAGGGGTGGTCGAGTGGTGGAACATGATTCTTATACAAAAAAGTCACGAGTTCAATTCTAAAAAAACACATTCTCGAGTTATTACATGAGATTCCGAATGCATACACTATCAAGTTTCTCTCGTCATCCATTAAAAATTATTTATAAAAAAAAAAAAAAGACTTCACTATCTAACTAATCTAGTATATATGTTTGTTTGATATGATATTTATTAATAACTTCCCAACATATGGAACATTTATCCCTTTATTCTATATATTCCATGCCAGAACATAAAAGGTGAGCTTTAATTTATGAAAGCCCTAATACATAATGCATCATATCCTGGATATATTTTGCAGAAAATTATCCATCATTGTCACAGTATTCCTCGTGCTCCTTCAAGCTAATTTCTTATTATTTATTTATTGTTCAGTAAATCTATTTTCTTTGAAAATGTTGTAAAACATATAAAATTGCCATTAAATTTGTAATATTTATTGTAAACAGCGTTGGGGATATGGGTACCAAGCCCATAACTTAGAGGCCCAACAAGGAAGTCCATCGAGAGGAATCTTCCAAGGTCATGGGCCTAGGCAAATTATACCATAGACCAGCATTGTAGATCCTGATCTAAAAATAACTTTCAAATTCTTTCCTGCACATCACATAATTACAAATACATAACATGATAACTACAAACACATAAAGTATTAATTGCAGATACAAAATAGGTTAACTGCAGACACATAACATGTTAATCGACAACTAATTATATGTATGCAGTTAACATATTATGTACCTACAGTTAACAATTTATATGTTTGTAGTTATTATGTTATGTGTCTGTAATTAGCATGTTATGTATTTTCAATTTGTTTACAAGTACCAAAATTGTTACATACAAGTACACAATGTGTGAACTGCAGACACATAATTTTTGAACTAGAGTTAAAAATGTAAGATATACCATGGTACATGGTTAAACAATTGATCTGTCATGGTGATCAAGTAAGCCAATAGATAGCTTTACCGAGAATTGAATTTGAAACCTTAATTAATTATCGAACCAACTATCTGACTAACTTGAGTATTGAGTTACCATCCACTTACCACCAGGTTGGTTTTACTTTCCTAATCCGTGTTATTAGTGTGTATGTGCTCAACCCTCAACACTAATATCTTGGGTATATTGCCCAACAAGCTAAGTATGTAGTATTACTATCGATGAGCTGTAAAGATTAAAGAGAGCGCATATATTCTTCTTGAGAAAATTTGTTAACTTTGGACCACATTTTAATTTCCTACCATTATATTATCTGTATAGAATCTTTGGATAATTATATAATGAAGCAAAACTCACACATCATTTGGTGAACGTACCCAAAACACTTCTCTCTATCACGCACCCTGTGATGGCTGGAATCAGACCTTTTCTAGCATCTTCGACACCGGATTCCGGCGGACGAGGTCGCATGCGATGGTTTTCCGGCGCCGGAGGTCAGCAAGGGGAAAATAATGCATGCATGGATGATGAGAAGAGACGAAAGTTAAGGGAGACTGAGAAGTATGAGAGACTCATGCACTTAATCTGCTGGGGTCCCAAGTAGCTCATCAATTATATTAATGCATGCTTTGAGAAATATATATACATAGTATGTATGTGTATATATGTATATAATGGTGTTCTAACATGTGTAAGTATATATACTTATGGTTAAGGTAACTCTAAACACTTATATCGTAGACTATACATGTATAACACGTCCTGCAATGGAGCAGGAGAAAACTACATAAATCGTGATAGGATCACATGTACACTAAGGTTATCTATTATCAGGAGCAGTCGTAATCCACTAGGAAGTGATCGATCATTGTAGGGCGAGCTAATTGTAAATCTTTGAAATTGACAGCCAGTTGTCATCCAGCCAACACCCCGAGAAAACTTGTATTTTTGTATGCTTGTAGAATAAAATATGTTGTGAAATTTTAACATGTATAATAATTTACTTGCATTTGAAGAAATTGAGAAGTTGTAACACAATATTGCAATAATCTTTGGCGCATGATCAACTTGGTGTTTTTCTTTAATTTGTATGAGACAACATATGTTAAAAGCATTTCCTCATATCCAATATGGCTCTTCCAAGGAGGCCTCTTAGGATTGGTAATCTAATTTTTCCAAGGAATAAGAATATATATAGGTACAGGTTAAAGTGACAACACATACCCCAAGTAAAAAAAAATTACAAATTAATCTCATCCATCAATCAATTAATCAACGTCTAAAAATTAAGATAAAAAAATGCAGTGGTATTTTCATAATTACAACGGTGTATTTCGAAATACTTAATATTGCAGGATAACTAATAATGCACACATATTAGTGCAATATGCCAGTATTATAGATCCGGTCATCCTGATTGTACGGATCAATTATCTGCGAATGTACTTTCAAGTGTTTTCAAATACATAATTAAAAAAATGTCATTGTGTTATACATCAAACTCATCACTTGATATTTGATATAATATAAAATAAAACTAAGATACCTTCGAGGAAATGACATTTTGACACAAGGAATAATTGTGTTTGTTTAAGATATTCGGAATATATTGTTAACAAAAAAAAAAAAGATATAATGAACATAAGTGCCTTTGTTCACATCTTTACAAAATTTCATTCTTCCTAACCCAACCAATTGTAAAGAGTGTATTTGATTTAAATTTTTTTCCAAAATCTATATAACTCAACCCAATTAGTCCAAGCAACCAAGCATGCCCGCATTTTTAACTTAACTGGTTCAAGATTGTTGTGGGTATATCTTACCTAAAATTTCTTAAAAATTCATATAATCTAACCCATTAAGTAATAAAAAAAAAAGAAATGTAATCAGTCAATCCAACTAAGCTAAGCCTGTCAGTCACACTTTTCTTTATATTTTATACTACTTGTTATGTTTTGATTGATTAATACAAATGGATGTATCCATTTCTTTAATCAATAAAAATTAAATACTTAATTAAAATACTGCATGTCATTCTCTTAGTCAATAGTAACATTCTTCCTCTTATAAAACGAAAATATTAGATAGCAACGATAAATTTTTCTTGTTTCAAATATTTCAATCATCAATATCTGTCATTCCATCCTTCCGACACCTAACTAAAATAACAATTTTTAGACAACAAAGATTCAATTAAAAGAAACGAACGAATAGGAAAAACTAAAAATAGAATCTAACNAAATTTGTAATATTTATTGTAAACAGCGTTGGGGATATGGGTACCAAGCCCATAACTTAGAGGCCCAACAAGGAAGTCCATCGAAAGGAATCTTCCAAGGTCATGGGCCTAGGCAAATTATACAATAGACCAGCATTGTAGATCCTGATCTAAAAATAACCTTCAAATTCTTTCCTGCATATCACATAATTACAAATACATAATATGATAACTACAAATACATAAAGTATTAATTGCATATACAAAATAGGTTAACTGCAGACACATAACATGTTAATCGACAACTAATTATATGTATGCAGTTAACATATTATGTACCTACAGTTAACAATTTATATGTTTGTAGTTATTATGTTATATGTCTGTAATTACCATGTTATGTATTTTCAATTTGTTTACAAGTACCAAAATCGCTACCTACAAGTACAGAATGTGTGAACGGTAGACACATAATTTTTGATAAACCATGGTACATGGTTAAACAATTGATCTGTCATGGTGATCAAGTAAGCCAATAGATAGCTTTACCGAGAATTGAATTTGAAACCTTAATTAATTATCGAGCCAAGTATCTGACGAACTTGAGTATGTATTGAGTTACCATCCACTTACCACTAGGTTGGTTTTACTTTCCTAATCCGTGTCATTAGTGTGTATGTGCTCAACCCTCAACACTAATATCTTGGGTATATTGCCCAACAAGCTAACTACGTAGTATTACTATCGATGAGCTGTAAAGATTAAAGAGAGCGCATATATTCTTCTTGAGAAAATTTGTTAACTTTGGACCACATTTTCCTACCATTATCTGTAGAGAATCTTTGGATGATTATATAATGAAGCAAAACTCACACATCATTTGGTGAACGTACCCAAAACACTAGCTTCTCTCTATCACGCACCCAGTGATGGCCGGAATCAGACCTTTTCTAGCATCTTCGACACCGGATTCCGGCGGACGAGGTCGCCTGCGATGGTTTTCCGGCGCCGGAGGTCAGCAAGGGGAAAATAATGCATGCATGGATGATGAGAAGAGACGAAAGTTAAGGGAGACTGAGAAGTGTGAGAGACTCATGCACTTAATCTGTTGGGGTCCCAAGTAGCTCATCAATTAATGCATGCTTTGAGAAATATATATGCATAGTCTATGTGTATATATGTATATAATGGTGTTCTAACATGTGTAAGTATATATACCTATGGTTAAGGAAATTCTAAACTTATAATATCTTACACTACATGTATAATACGTCCGATAATGGGGGAACAGAAGAAAACTACATAAATCGTGATAGGGTCACGCTAATGTTATCCATCATAAGTAGCAATCGTAATCCACTAGGGGGTGATCGATCATTGTAGGGAGACCTAGTTGTAAATTTTCGAAATTGGCGGCCAATTGTCATCCAGCCAACACCCTATAAAACTTGTATTTTTGTATGCTTGTGGAATAAAATATGTTGTGAAATTTTAACATGTATAATAATTTACTTGCATTTGAAGAAATTGAGAAGTTGTAACACAATATTGCAATAATCTTTGGCGCATGATCAACTTGGTGTTTTTCTTTAATTTGGATGAGACAACATATGTTAAAAGCATTTCCTCATATCCAACATGGCTCTTCCAAGGAGGCCTTTTAGGATTGGTAATCTAATTTTTCCAAGGAATAAGAATATATATAGGTACAGGTTAAAGTGACAACACATACCTCAAGTAAAAAAAAATACAAATTAATCTCATCCATCAATCAATTAATCAACGTCTGAAAATTAAGATAAAAAAATGCAGTGATATTTTCATAATTACAACGGTATATTTCGAAATACTTAATATTGCAGGATAACTAATAATGCACACATATTAGTGCAGTATGCCAGTATTATAGATCCTGTCATCCTGATTGTACGGATCAATTATCTGCGAATGTACTTTCAAGTGTTTTCAAATACATTATTAAAAAAATGTCATTGTATTATACATCAAACTCATCACTTGATAATTGATATAATATAAAATAAAACTAAGATACCTTCGAGGAAATGACATTTTGACACAAGGAATAATTGTGTTTGTTTAAGATATTCGGAATATATTGTTAACAAAAAAAAAAAAAAAGATTTAACGAATATAAGTGCCTTTGTTCACATCTTTACAAAATTTCATTCTTCCTAACCCAACCAATTGTAAAGAGTGTATTTGATTTAATTTTTTTTTTCCAAAATCTATATAACTCAACCCAATTAGTCCAAGCAACCAAGCATGGCCGCATTTTTAACTTAACTGGTTCAAGATTGTTGTGGGTATATCTTACTCAAAATTTCTTAAAAATTCATACAATCTAACTCATTGAGTAATAAAAAAAAAATGATCGGTCAATCCAACTGAGCTAAGCCTGTCAGTCACACTTTTCTTTATATTTTATACTACTTGTCATGTTTTGAATGATTAATTAATACAAATGGATGTACTCATTTCTTCAATCAATAAAAATTAAACACTTAATTAAAATACTGCATGTCATTCTCTTTGTCAACTATAGCATTCTTCCTCTTAAAAACGCAAATATTAGATAGTGATAATAAATTTTCCTTGTCATAAAATATTTCAATCATAAATATCTATCATTCCATACTTCCGATACCTAACTAAAATAACAATCTTTAGACAACAAAGACTCAATTAAAAGAAACGAACGAATAGGAAAAACTAAAAATAGAATCTAACAGTACCCAACATCCTCGAACAACAAAAGTCTTTAACAGTGAGATTGATTCATTACATAGGACCAAATCGCGGCGGCGCAGAATTTCCAATTGGGTGGTTATGGTCGGGGGACGGCCCAGACGGCGGCACTAATTCTCCCTTCGGCAACATCGTACCATAAGGAGATCTCCGACGATTCTCCGGCGACAACGCCACCGTCATCCTCCCGCCGTTTGCCAGCCGACAAAACAACCCAAAACCGAGCAGCAAAAGAAGGAGAAGCTTCGAAACATTAACTTGTTGCAAAGACATTTTTACGAACAAGAAATGAAGAAGCTTCAATGGGGTATGTTCTCTTTGTTTGAGAATGAGAAAATCATCATCGTAAAGGAAGGTGTTTTATAGTGCGATTTGGAATTTTCGATACAACACCAACACTTCGAATTCTAGAAAAAAAAAAAAAANCTGGGGTCCCAAGTAGCTAGCTCATCAATTAATGCATGCTTTGAGAAATATATATACATAGTATGTGTGTATATATGTATATAATGGTGTTCTAACATGTGTAAGTATATATATATACTTATGGTTAAGGGAACTCTAAACACTTATATCCTAGATCACATGTATAACACGTCCTACAATGGAGCAGGAGAAAACTACATAAATCGTGATATAGGATCACACTAATGTTGTTCTCCATCAGGAGCAGTCGTAATCCACTAAGGGTGATCGATCATTGTAGGGAGACCTAGTTGTAAATCTTTGAAATTGGCAGCCAATTGTCATCTAGCCAGAACCCTGTAAAACTTGTATTTTGTATGCTTAGTTTGTAGAATAAAATATGTTGTGAAATTTTAACATGTATAATAATTTACTTGCATTTGAAGAAATTGAGAAGTTGTAACACAATATTGCAATAAGCTTTGGCGCATGATCAACTTGGTGTTTTTCTTTAATTTGGATGAGACAACATATGTTAAAAGCATTTCCTCATATCCAATATGGCTCTTCCAAGGAGGCCTCTTAGGATTGGTAATCTAATTTTTCCAAGGAATAAGAATATATATAGGTACAGGTTAAAGTGACAACACATACCCCAAGTAAAGAAAAAGTACAGATTAATCTCAATTCTCATCCATCAATCAATTAATCATCGTCTGAAAATTAAGATAAAAAAAATGTAGTGATATTTTCATAATTATAACGGTGTATTTCGAAATACTTAATATTGCAGGATAACTAATAATGCACACATGTTAGTGCAGTATTATAGATCCTGATTATACGGATCGATTATCTGCGAATGTACTTTCAAGTGTTTTCAAATACACAATTGTAATTAAAAAAATGTCATTGTGTTATACATCAAACTCATCACTGAATAATTGATATAATATAAAATAAAACTAAGATACCTTCGAGGAAATGACATTTTGACACAAGGAATAATTGTGTTTGTTTAAGATATTAGGAATATATTGTTAACAAAAAAAAATATAACTAATATAAGTGCCTTTGTTCACATCTTTACAAAATTTCATGCTTCCTAACCCAACCAATTGTAAAGAGTGTATTTAATTTAATTTTTTTTTTCCAAAATCTATATAACTCAACCCAATTAGTCCAAGCAACCAAGCATGACGTACCTCACTTTTAACTTAACTGGTTCAAGATTGTTGTGGGTATATCTTACTTAAAATTTCTTAAAAATTCATACAACCTAACTCATTGAGCAATAAAAAAAATGTGATCAGTCAATCAACTAAGCTAAGCCTGTCAGTCACATTTTTCTTTATATTTTATACTACTTGTCATGTTTTGATTGATTAATACAAATGGATGTACTTATTTTTTCAATCAATAAAAATTAAATACTTAATTAAAATACTGCATGTCATTCTCTTAGTCAGTTGTAACATTCTTCCTCTTAAAAAGGCAAATATTAGATAGCAACAACAAATTTTCCTTGTGATAAAATATTTCAATCATAAATATCTATCATTCCATCCTTCCGATACCTAACTAAAATAACAATTTTTAGACAACAAAGATTCAATTAAAAGAAACGAACAAATAGGAAAAACTAAAAATAGAATCTAACAGTACCCAACATCCTCGAACAACAAAATTCTTTAACAGTCAGATTGATTCATTACATAGGACCAAATCGCGGCGGCGCAGAATTTCCAATTGGGTGGTTATGGTCGGGGGACGGCCCAGACGGCGGCACTAATACTCCCTTCGGCAACATCGTACCATAAGGAGATCTCCGACGATTCTCCGGCGACAACGCCACCGTCATCCTCCCGCCGTTTACCAGCCGACCAAACAACCCAAAACCGAGCAGCAAAAGAAGGAGAAGCTTCGAAACATTAACTTGTTGCAAAGACATTTTTACGAACAAGAAATGAAGAAGCTTCAATGGGGTATGTTCTCTTTGTTTGAGAATGAGAAAATCGTCATCGTAAAGGAAGGTGTTTTATAGTGCGATTTGGAATTTTCGATACAACACCAACACTTCGAATTCTTAAAGAAAAAAAAAAGCAAAATTTAAATGGGTGTGTACAAATTAATGGGCAGTTTTTTAAGTACATTAATTAGTTGTCTTTTTAAGTTATTCTAGGAGAGATTGTTGGCTTTATCAGTAATGTAAATAATGCTTCTTCTTCTTTTTCTTTTTTAACAAAAAAAAAAAAAAAAAAAAAGTAAATGCACCGATGCACGCATGCCAAGAAGCCACCATAATAACATGTATGATTCACGAGGAAGTAGTGATACTAAAGTTAAATGATAATGTATTTCCAAGAAGTAAGCTTTCTCCAATGTATTGATTTTATTGGTGGTAAAACACAAAAACGGAATAGAAATTATGGCATGCACAATTTTATATATATATAATAACATGTCATGTAAACAAGGAACAAAAAAAAACAAAAAAAAAAAAACAAAAAAAAAAAATAGGGATCATATATTGAGAATAATAATGGTATGGGTCTAGATCAGGGTACTTACATACACCTGAAATTAGACATGACAATTTGCATCACAAGGAATTAGTGTTTATTTTTACCGTATTCTGTGTCATTAACAAGTTAACCTAATAATCCGTTAAAATTTACATCTTAACAGGTCATTAATTGATACCTTTCAAATTCGCGTCATTAACATGTTAACAGGCTATTTATACCTTTCAAATTCGCGTCAAAATAACAACTCTTAGCTTTCTAGGTGCCTTGTCATGATATCACACGCTATGAGTCCCACCGTGAACTTTCTACATAGCTTGCAGGTTTCAGAGGTCATTATGACACCTCGTCAAGAGGCTGCTGATGAAATTTGAAGATTAATTCATATTGTAATCAACTCCAATCTCTCAATTTTCAAATTTCATCTTGCATAATTCTTAATCAAAGCTAAATCTTTCTTGTTACTTTCTTTGCATTTGATTGCTTTCAATTGTTCTTGTAAATGCTTTTTATTTATTTATTTATTTCAATTCATGCTTTGCTAGATTCAATTAGGGATTAGATCAAGTCATCTTTTGTGATTAATGCTATGTGATTAAATTGTGCTATGAGCTAATGTAATGACTCGGGGATGGCTTTAGTTTAATTGTGAGCTTGGTGGTTTGTATTGACTCTTGTATATATGGTTGTGGCTAAATTATGCAAGAGATATATATACATGGATGATGTGTTGTCACAATGAGAATAGAGAAACACCGTAGCCACACCTCTCAGTAGTCCAACTCTCCTTTTGAGAAAAGGAATTGAAGTTGGAAAGAGACATAAACAACTCATGTTTGATGAATTGCTTCAATTGGCTTAAGTCACCATGAGATCGAGTGGGATTGAATTCCAAATGAGAGTACAATGTCCATGACAGTTACATTGACATTTAGTAGTGTATGTCTCTCTAATTCCCTTGCCAAGGCATTACATATATGAGCTTTTACCAATGATACATATAGCATCTATTAAAAAGCTGGTCTTAGGACGTGTTTGGTTGACGGGTTTTGATATAAGGTATAGGTATCAAAGTGATTGTTATTATTTGGTTGACAGGTTTTTAGAGTACTATGGGTTTGGAATACCCCATTAAATGAAAAACTCATACCCTTATTAAATAAGGGTTCATTTCCCTTCCTCCTTTCTTCCCCAACTATTAATAATCATTCAAATTCCACCCTACTACCAAACATGTAAAATACTTTCACCAAAACCCATTATCCTTACCAAGTATTTGATACCCATACCGATTCCGATTCCCATGTGCGAACCAAACACACCCTTAGTTTTACTATTGCTTGTGACGGTAAGTATTGTTACCGATATGTATTTGTATTATTGATCTGAGTATAATGAACANCCTAATAAAATATCATTATAGATCTAAAATGAAATAAAATTAAAAAAAAAACATCGTTTTGGTCCTCGATTATCGTAATTGCCAAATTAGGCATCGACTAATTAAATCGTCAATTATTGATTTCGTAACCGATTTGGTATTTTGTAATTATCAAATTGGTCCTCGATCAATTTGACAGAGGACCAAATTGATTACGAAATCAATAGTTGAGAATTTAATTTGTCAAAATTGATAGTAGCGGACCATCCAATTGGATAGTCACGACATAGTCGATGAACCAAAACCGCCATTAATTCTAAAATCATATATAAATTAAATTATCTCTCCGGTAATTTAGCTACTTCAATTCTCCAATATGTCGTGGTTGTCAACGTTGTTGTTACTTGGATCTTCACCAACAAATGTTGAAGTATGGTTCATGTTTGCCTTGTTTAATATGGTTTGGGTAACTATCTTCTTTGTTTTAGTTTTTGGTGCTTGTGCCTGCCACCAGTGGATGTCCCGCCGGAGGACTATAGCTCCGGTGAACAACGGCTTGAATAAACAGACTTTGGAGTCGCTGCCGGAGCTCAGTTTCACCGGTGAACATACCCAGAAATTCTTAGACTGCCCCATTTGCCTAATGGAATATATCGCCGGAGACAAAATTCGAGTGCTATTGCCGTGTGGTCATGGCTTCCATGTAGGGTGCGTTGATATGTGGTTAGTTTCTCACTCCTCTTGTCCGTTTTGCCGGCGGCAAGTCATCGTTCCGGTCGAGAGCCAAGACTACAAAGAACTGCCGATATAGTAAAGTTGATTGTATCCATTTTTGTTAGTATTTTTATTTAACAAAATCAAATAGTAATCTTGTTAAATTGTTACTCCGTACTTTTTTTTTTGTTTGTTATTGTTTTTGTTTTGTTTTGTTCGTTTATTAACCGAGTCTAAATTTTGTTCGTTTATGTTCGTTTACCTTAACAAACGAACATAAACAAACACTTACCGAGCTCGAACACGAGTAGTTTGTCGAAAGCTCTATTTGCTAACGCCCCTATGCACCATGCACGATAAAAAATGCCAGTGAATAAAAATAATTTTAAAATTATATAATCAAAATAAAAATAAAGCTATGTGATCTTATAACTATTATTAAAAAAAAAAAAAGATAACATGAACAATTAATAAATTATGTATACATACATACATACACACACACACATATATATATATATAATTGAAAATAATTTATAAGCATACAAAAAATTAAGTACAAGCTAAGGTACAAATTATAATATTTAATGGTGTTAACAACATAAGAAAAATGAAAAAGGACGAAATTGAAAAAAAAAAATTGTGATTGTAAAAGAGAGGAAGCGTATTGTACACGTTAATAACGTGACGTTAATATTACAGTACATCTAATTACACCAACACAATTTTTTTTTTTTCATTAAACCCTTACCATCATTAACTAATATATAAGATTATTAGTCTCTTAAATATTTAATTTTTAGGTATGTTGGTTATTCTTTTTGAAGTCAAAATGCTATAATACCATTGATGTAAAATATGGGGCTTATTACGAATACGTACAAAGTACTAGTTCGAACCAGGCTTCGGCCCTTATGTAGTTTGCTTATTGGTTTAGGGAGTTGAACTCGAGATTAGGCGTGAGGCCGGTGGTTCCCGAGCCGAATAAGGCTATAGAGATATTGTCAAAAGGTCCTCTCTACCGTCGCATCGCTAGGTGTTTATAGGTATTTATATGGGATTCAAGGGACACATGTCGAGGGAGCGACATCTGCGCCACATGTCTTCCATGCACTCAGGAGTCGAGTCAGCAAAGGAGGAAGTAACATGTCTAATAATATAACAATGAAGCTATTTACCCGTTGAGCTTAGTTCAGGTGCTATGTACTTGGGCTCGGGACTTCGACCGGGGAGTAGGTTGCGACCGATCTGCGAAAGGTGGGAAGTGGCTCATTAAGCCATAGAATCACTAATCCAATAGATCGGGATCGGTTAAACGCCACTCTTAATTAGGTCGGAACAGGTCGGGAAATAACTCGAGTTTTAGGGCGACCTGTAACCAATAAGATCCTGGGTATGATGGACACCGTAGCCCCGTGTATATTCCCTATCAACCATAATACTACTTCATTTTTAAGTTTCGAACTTGAAATTTTATAGACAAATTTATTTCATTATTAGAAATAGTTTGTTTATTTCTTTTAAGAGTGTAATTAAATTAGACTAAAGAGAATTTTCAAAAAAATTAGTCTGCTCCCGAGGATGTACAAGAGGTAAACTCTGCTCATATATAATAGTCTACAAATTAAACGTAAGAGATAAATCGCACACTATGAGAATTATGTTCCACCTACTTGGCTACTAATTTTTGGGAGTAAATCACATGCTAAGCACATTGTGCTTAGATGACACCCCTGTGTCTCTTCTTGAGGGATGGTTATATGATCGAACCTTGGCGATTGGGTATTGACCTTTTGGTCTGCAACAAATAGAAAAAGTATAAACCAGATACTTGTAATAGAGTTAATAGTACGTACTAAAAAAAAGTATCACATCTTTTATTATTTTTTAATTGTTACAAGTAGG
>NXFB01000064.1:154019-173544 GCA_002525835.2 Ipomoea batatas
ATGACTTACTATTGAAATGATAAAAATGTATTTGGTTTGGTGGGTAGAATATAATACGGAGTAATATTTTTGGCTAAATGTTATAAGTAGAAGTGAGAGTTAATCTAATTCATCCATTTAAGAAGATAACGATTGAGGACTAGTAAATACTAAAGAGGAAAAAAATAAAAATAAAAGAGGGTTACTTTAATGAGTGTGTTCAATCGTGACTTACGTTTAAAATGGTTAATTTTAAGGATGATAGGTTCCTAAAGTATGAGACTAACTTATTATGATTGTTCTAATATGATGATAATCTTTTTAAAGGTACGTCGGGTTTTTTTAAAAATATTATCTTTTGAAAGATAATGTCAAATTTTAAGCTTTTAAAATTATTTTATGTGTTTGGTTTGTAGGGTATAATATAATATTAACTTGTTTGGTTAAATGTTATAGTAAAAGTGATGATTAATCTAACTCATCCAATATTTGAGAAGATCAACGATTGAGGATTGTTAAAAACTAATGAATAAAAAAACGACGAGGTTACTTTAGTGGGTGTATTCCTCGTGACTTAATTTTATTATGATGGATTTTATGGGTGATTGATTCATAAAATGGGAAATAATGTTATTATTATTAAGTTAATATGATTATTATTTTTTAAAGGTAATGTCAAATTTGTAAAAATGTTTTCTTTTGAAAGATAATGTTAAATTTTAAGATTTTAAGATAATGTTAAATTTTGAAACAACAAGTCATCAATTTCGACTGACATGATATATATATATAGTCACTTATATAAAGCACACAACAATGTAACATATTCAAACCGTCGATTTGTAGGATCTGATGTATATGAAATCAAGTAAAAATGTGTAGAGTCATTTTTGTAAAAATTAGAAGTTTTGAAATTTGTAACATTTATAAAAATGACCACATCCTCTTTTTTCTCATTTTTTTTATTTTCAGCCATTAAATTTTCTAGATTAATAGTTTGAATTTGTCCATAGGCCTGGCTCTCAACTTTAATTTGTTTAATTCTTAGACTTCCCTTTTTTTTTTTTTTATAGAAGAAGAGGGAGAAAATCCCAAAAACAAAGAGCTATAGCACGTGGCCCCTCCTACTATGAGGGATACTCCGCTGGAACTGAACCCCCAAATTCTTAGACTTTCCTTTCTTAAACAAACAAATTAAATTCCGGCCAGAATCCACCTTCCGATCCGCATATATAATAGCCTTTGGAATGAAGCAAACTTCCAAACCCAAGCCTACTACTATCAATCGTTATACCCTGCACCACGGTGCACATAGCAATGTGCACGTACGTAAAACGACGTCGTTTCGGTGTTAGTGGACGCGAACGCGAATGACTCAGGAAATTCATTATCTATAATACACATAATCATTATCTAGAATACACAGAGCGTTTGCCTAGAATACACAGAATGTTTGCCCAGAATACACATAATATTGACACAAAATACACAGAACTCATCATCGTAACATTTTGATAAGTGCAAAAGATGCCACGGTTGTGAGGTCGTTCTAGGGCCACGTTGTGCTTAATCAGTAGTTTTTATGCTTGTTTTGGACTCAAATTGCATTAATACGCTTGATATTGTCAATGGACCTTAATCCACACTTGCTTAATCATTTTGTAGGTAAACATGGTGCAAAAAGGTGGAAAAGACACGGATTTCGAAGATAGACTCACAAGCCAAAAAGTGAAAAAGGGACACAGGGCACGGACGCACGTAGGACGCGTGTCCCCCCTGTGCGTCCAGATATTGCTTCGCAGAAGTTGAAACCAGTCTGCTGTGGACGCCCGCCGGACGAAGAGGGGACGGCTGCATCCAGCCATCAGCTCTCTGAAGTTCACGAGCTCTGCTGCGGACGCAAGGAGGACGCGGGTCGGACACCCGCGTCCGATTCTCACCACTCTGAAGTTACGAAGCAGCGCAGCAGAATCCACTGGACGCGCCTCGGACGCGCGTCCAGTCGGGCGTCCTTCGCGAAAAGAATTGGCGGGTTGCGCGATTTAAAAAGGGGTAGGAGCAGTTTTCAGGGGAATCATCTCATTTTCCATCTTAGTTCATCTTAGGAAAATTCTCTCTCTAGAACTAGGTTAAAATCCTCTCCATTCCACACTCAATTTCCACTCAATTTCCATTTCAACTAGCTAGGATTAGAGAGATCTTCACTTCAACTTTGGATTGCTCAAGCTTATGTCAAGATTTCTACTACACTCAAGTAACATTTCCAATTTCTAGCTCTTTAATTCAATTTCTAGTTTTTGATTTGTTTAGTTGTTTTGATCTTGAATTTTGATTTGATCTTGAATTGCACTTTGAATTTGATTTTAGTTTTCTCCTTTTGATCAATTGCAATGATGATTTTGATTCTTAGAATGATTGGCTAAAACTCTTTGTGGTTTGGATCAATTGAACTTGTATGTATCTCTTGAATGCTTAATGTCTTGAAGTATGGTTTGAATGATGCTTAGTGGATGCTTGATAGTGTTTGGAGTGTTTGTTTGTACTCTAGGACAATTTGGCCGGTTGTTTTAGGGAGTTAGGGTTAGAATCACTCACCTATGAGAGTAGGGAGTGAGTGAGACCTCTCCAATCACTTTTCCTTCCCACCTTTGAGAGAAGGGGGATTGGAAGACAAAGTAAGCACATAAGGTGTTTGCTAGAATGCCTCTTTGAACTTAGGAGTTATGAGAATATCCCTTTGTGAAGAAGAGAGTCCTAGGACCATGAGAATGGTTTAGGTGTTTGTGTTTTTGTCTCAATTACATCCATTAAGTGTTGCCACACCATAAACCCTTAGGAAATCAAGAGCCTACATACTTGCTAGATTGGTCCAAATCCTTTTCCACATAGATTGTTTCATACTCTTTTACCATTAGTTTGCTTTCCATAGCATGTGTTACACACCTACCTTTTTAGGATTAGCTTTCGAACACTAGGCACCCTTATGACTAATCCCTTGCTTACCAACTCCCTCCTTGCCTTTCCTTGAGACCGACACTCGGGAACTTTTTCCCGTTTTACCACCCACTTCTTTCCACCTCCCGCTAAAACACAACTTTTCACATTCGAATGCACAAACACATCACAACATGTGTTAATAACATGAATACACAGAATATTGACACAAAATACACAGAACTCATCCTTCTATGTATTCGAATGCACAAACACATCACAACATGTGTTACTAACATGAATACACATAACGGTTGCCTAGAATACATAGGACGGTTGCCTAGAATACACAGAATGATTGTCTGAAATACACAGAATATTAACATAAATACATAGACTCACCGAAACGGGAAACGTGATTTCAAAAAAAATGGACGATTAATTTACAATGCTCAAAACGACGTCGTTTAAATACGTGGTGCACATTGCTATATGCACCATGGTGCATGGTATAATTTGCCTACTACTATACAGCTATAGAACCCTAAACTTAAAGCATATACAATAAAAGCTGAGTCACCAACATAACATGCATTCACCAATTTTCCATTTTAACTAGCCAAATTAAAACTTGCATATACTTATAGAAAATAAAATAAAATTTAAAAGACCAGACCAGACCAGTAAATACGAAATAATTAAATTAAAAGATGTATCCAATTATATAAATATATACCTTCCTTATTGGGACTACTAGTACCACCAACATTTTGAGCATCCTTTCTGAGAACTTGTTCAAACGGAAACCTAGCTAGTTTACAGGAAATTTTTTTAGATAAGATGAATTGAAGGTGAAAATATTGCCTGGCTTGCAGATATACAGAATGGAAACGAAAGAGTTATATGTATAATGATGGATTTGGGTTTCAGGGATCGATCCCTCAGGGCAGATGCGGTTGGCACAACACAACTTGTAATATTTGACACGTTTCAAGTAAATTTCTAAATCTAAAAGACACATTTATTTTAATGGTAAAATAATTCTTCAAGTCAAATCTAGAAAATTGTAATTTTCATCCTATAATACATAATCTATTGAAAGACATTGCAGTAGAAATAAATATTTGAGATTGAATTAAAGAAATTATTGCACATTTATTGCACGTATAAGGTATGCTCGTCAGTTAGGATAATAAAAGATCCAATTATATATACCTTCATGAATACCACATGAGACTTCGTAATTTGTATTTTTTATTTTTGATAAAGCATGAGGGGGATACCCGAATAACATTAAGATCCAGTCCCTATAACTACTGGGGTCCTTCTATTGGACTTGGCTCCTATTTGATCCATTCTAAGAGTCTCCCGCAAATAAAAGGGAACATCAGTATACAAGTAAAAACCCAAGGGCTGGGACTGCGCATGTTTGGCCAGCGTATTTGCCACCCGGTTCTGCTCTCTGAATATGTGGCGAAAGGAGACATTAGGTAAGTACTTGGTGAGCCCAACACACCTGGCCACGATATTGCTCGAATGGTTGGCTCTCCGATACCCTCCACTCAATGCATCTATCAAAAGTTTGGAGTCACTTTCAACAATAAGGTTCTGGCAACCAGTGTGTATCGCCAGTTCCAGTCCGTGAAGCATGCCCGACGCTTCCGCATCCTCACTCGTGCAACGCCCAATACGACACATAAAACCTTTAACCCAACTACCATGGAAATCCCGCAGCACTCCACCGCACGCCGCTGCTCCAGAGGACACAGCGTGACTGCCATCAACGTTAAGCTTCAAACAGCCTGACGGCGGTTTCATCCATTGTACCTGTACGTCACTCCGGACGCCATTGTTTAATCCCTGCAGCCGTGGCTTGGCAAAAGCAGCCGCAATGTCCTTAGTTTGTTGAGTGATCCACTGAAGCTTGTGTTCCAACGTAGTGCCCTTGTCATTGAAGACCTTGTCATTGCGCCATTTCCAAATCCACCATACAGAGATGGCAAACTTTTCCGGCCAATTCTCCTCAAGCCCGTTCATGACGTCACCTCTGATGTTCGCATCCAACCAGTCATCCCAGGCCAATCGTGCGAGTTGCCCTGCACGTCCGGTACCCAGCATCTTCTCCCAAAGCGGTTTCTCTGCCGAACATTCTCGAAAGAGGTGGTTGCTGTCCTCCGCATGGCCTGCACAAAAAACACACATAGCATTAGTTATCAGGCTACGTTTAACGCGTTCAACATTTGTCAACACACGCCCATGTTTCAACGTCCACACAAAAGTACAAACTCGCATGGGAACTTTAAGGTTCCAAATCCTTTTCCAATCAAAGCCACCCGAGAGGGTGACGGGACCAGTAATCGCCTCATAGGCCGAACGAATGGAGAACTCTTTTCCTCTTTCCCAACGCCAGCCAACCTCGTCAACCTCTTCCAGCTCTGCCGATAGGGTATACCCAGCCAGTCGTTCGATTGCTTCCATCGGTAGTAGATGCTGAAAAGTCTCCCACTTCCAGCCCCTTCCCTCCTCCCAATAATCCGCCACGCTCCCATACAGTTCCGGTAAGCTCACAGGGGCTGTCATCACCTCATAAAGAGGAATCTCCCCCACCCACTTGTCCATCCAAAAATGGGAGTTTTGGCCATTTCTCACGATTCTACACAAACCATTATCAACGATAGGTTCTGCTGCCATGATGCCTCTCCATGCATTAGACACCTTAGCGTGTCCCCTCCCAGACCCATTGTTATACTTACTTGATAAAGTTCGCACCCATAGACTATATTTTTCGCGACGGAGACGCCACCCTAGCTTAGCCATACAGGCCATATTCAGGTCCTGCAGTCGACGAATTCCGAGACCACCCTCAACCCTAGGTCTAGTGACCTTTTCCCAACTCACTAGGCTAATCTTGCGTGAATCACAGCTAGCGCCACCCCAGATAAAACGACGTGTCTGTTTCTCTAGTTCTTGGCAGATGCCCTTAGGCAGCACATTCGTTTGCATCGTATAGAAAGGAATTGCATTAAGTACTGACTTAGCTAACGTGACCCTCCCAGCAACCGAAAGAAGCTTTGCTTTCCACCCATCCAACCTAGTTTGCACTCGATCGAGCAAGCCTCTAAACGTTTGACAAGTAACTCGACCGTGGATAGACGGGACCCCAAATACTTCCCCAGATCTTCTGTTCGAGCGATGCTAAGTCTGGCCGAAATATCCTCAGCTACCGCGGGGTTAGTGTTCTTGGAAAACAGAACCTGTGACTTATTGAAACTAATCCGTTGACCCGAAGCCTCGCAAAATCGGTCAAGACATTCTCGAATGATATCTGCTTGCTCGGGAGATGCCTCCGAAAACAACACCATATCATCGGCGAAACAGAGATGGGACAGGGTTGGCCCTGTTGAGCCCAACTTGATCCCCTTCCAGTGACCGGAATCCACCTCGTGAGAGATCAAGTGACTAAGCTTTTCTAAGCAGAGAACAAATATCGCCGGTGACATGGCATCACCCTGTCGGATCCCTCTCTCCGGGGTGAACTGTTCCAACCTGTCACCGTTCCAGAGAATTGACAACCGGGGTGTTTCCACACAGGTCATAATCAGATTAACCCAAGCCGTGTCGAACCCAATATCCCGAAGGGTATTCCGGATGAAAGCCCACGATAAACGATCATACGCCTTCTCCAGGTCGATTTTAATAGCCATTAGACCAGTTGGGCCTTGCTTGAGTCGCATGGAGTGCATGACTTCTTGATATATTAGAACATTATCTGAGATCTGTCTGCCGGGGACGAACGAGCTTTGGAACGGGCCAACAATCTTAGGCAAAACATGCTTTAAACGGTTGGTGATCACCTTCGTGATGACCTTATAACTGACATTGCAAAGGCTTATCGGTCTGAATTGTTTTATAGTTTCTGGGGATTCAACCTTCGGAATAAGGACAATAAGGGTGTCATTGAGCCCTTCAGGCAACTTGCCGAGTAGAAACGCCTCCTTCACCAACGCAAACAAACTTGGCCCTACCGTATCCCATAGCCTTTGATAGAAGGCTGCATGGAATCCATCAGGACCAGGAGCCTTGAACGGCGCCATGTCGGAGACCGCAGCGTGAACCTCCTCGATCGTGACTTCTCTCCCAAAAGTCCTCCAATCCTCTGTAGTAAGAGACGGGAAAGACCCTTCAAGCGCCATATCGTGTAGAGTCCCTTCGCGAGAAAACAACTTGATATAATAATCCCGGACATGTTATTTGAGGCAAACCTCCTCGCTTAGCCAGGCTCCGTCCTCAGTGCGCAAGCACCTAACCGTGTTTCGGTTTTTCCGTATTGTCGTTGCAGCGTGGTAGTAGGCTGTATTCCGATCCCCTGACTTGATCCATTCCTCCCTAGAGCGCTGATACCATAAGAGCTCCTCTTGATAGAGAATATCCTCATATTCCTCCATTAATTTCTTTTCAAGTTTCGCGAGCCCACCGTGATGTACTCTGGATAACCGGGATTGCACGCCGCCTAGACGAGCCAGCACAGCTTTTTTCCGATGGAAGATGTTGCCAAACACCTCCCTATTCCAGTTTAGCAACGCCTCTGTTATGCGAGGAATGTTATCAAGGAAAGCTTTGCCAGCCTGCCAAGTTCAATGAACGACCTCCGCCAGAAGGGGAGAGGTCAACCAGGCAGCTTGAAACTTGAAACCGGAACGGCCTCGATTGATAGCATCTCCCGTGAGGCGAACGAGGATCGGTGCATGATCAGAGGCAACTCTCGGTAGGTGGGTGACGGAGGCTTCCGGGAAACACTGTCTCCAACTGACAGTGCAAAGAGCTCTGTCAAGCCGCGCTCCTTTAACCTGCCCAATAAAAGCGCCTTTAGTCCAAGTGAATTTTGGACCATGGAAGCCCATGTCCACCAAGCCTTCCGTCTGAATCCAATCCAAAAAGTCCGAGCTACGTTGCGACGAGAAGGCACTGTAATTTGCGGTTTCGGCTCGATTCACAACTGCGTTGAAGTCCCCAGCCACTAGCATAGGACCTGTGACGCCTCTCTTAACCATCCTCAGTTCCGCCCACAATCTGCGACGTAAGTGGTGCGTCGGGCTTCCATAAACCACCGCAACAAACCAAGGCTCTTGCCCCGCTGATTTGACCTGCAGAAGCACAAATTGGGGATGGGTAAATACAACCGATACCGGGAGAGAATTGTTCCAAAACACCCAAATCCCACCGCTGAAACCAAAAGCCTCTACCCGGATCCAATCCGAGAATCCCAGTTTCGAACAAATAGCATTCACTTGGGTTCCCGAGACTTTTGGCTCAACCAGGCCAAGGATAACCAGCCTGTGAGTTTGAATAATTTGTTTAAGGACGCGGTGAAAACTCTTTCCACCAGCTCCTTGACAGTTCCAAACAACAATATTCATGGAAAACAGACAAACAGAAGAGAAACCAAAAGGGAAACAGAAAGAAACACAAAACAAAACTATAGCGCGGGGCACTTGTCACCCCCGGCAGCCTCCGCCACTGCTTGCGGCGAGTCGTCGTCCATTATGACGTCTCCTTCGTGATCAAAACTACTTGGAGGATCCTCGTGATGTTCAGAATCAGACGGGATGGCTTCTGGTACGTCAGCCCCGTTTGAATCCCCTATGTGAACCACCGTAGACCGAATGACCTTTCCCCCTTGTACTCCACGGCTAACCACATGTTCATCCTCCTCCGCTGCACGCCTGGACGATGATCCAGTCACCCTTCTCCCCTACGTCGACTCCTTACTTGTCTCTGGTTCCACGCGTGGCGAGCGAGCCTCATTCTGAATTTGTTTTCGTTGACGATAACATTTGCCCTTTTGGACTTTCCACCCAGGCCTTTCGCACGTGAATCCGTTGTGGGATTCCCAGTAGCCTCCGCTTCCACTTGGGGTTCAGGCCCCTCGTTTTCCTCTGCATTTTCCAAGAGTGCAAAACGCGAGCCAGTCCCAGTAGCACCCCCCTTACCTTTGCCATTAGTAGCCCTCTGCATAGCACCCTCATTTGGGCAATCACCTTGTCCCCCCTGCTGCCGTCTCTCCCGCCGGGTAGCGATCATCCAGGACCCGTAAGGATGGGCGCCTTTAGTGCTAGGCCATGCCACTGCCTCACCACCAACGTTAGTCACAGTGTGAGTTGCGACCTGGTTCTGATCAGGCTCCTCCAGAGCGTTTGTGCGATCAGAATCACCCAACTCCCCACCTTTTGGGCACGACGGGCAGTGCTCTTTGCGGTGACCATACATGCCACACGAGAAGCACACCAAGTGAATCCCTTCATATGCAACATGCCACACCCTATCTTCTAGGGTAAATCGCGAAATCAGAGGTTTGGTAATATCTATCTCCACACATATCCGTGCGAATTTCCCTTTCGAGACTAAACTGGTGGTGTGATCTACCCGTATAGTGCGCCCAAGCTTGTTGCCAACCTTCCTCAAACACAGCAAGTTATAATACTCGACCGGCAGGCTGGGAAAACGAACCCACACGAGGACCTTTTCCGTTGTGTCCGTGAGAGGATCAAAGTTTGGCACCCATTCCTTCACGATCAAGTAATGATCGAGGATCATCCACGGGCCTTCGTACTTGGCAAATTCCAGATCTTCTCGCACCCCAAATTTGACCAAAAAATATCCATTGTCGAGAGCAATGAGTTCCATCTTTCTTTTCGGCCGCCACATCGCATTCAAACGCCTAAGCAGGTACGCGTAGCCTACGGTACATCCCATAACCTTGATGATCAATGTCTGCCTCCATGGTTCGCGGATCCGCTCCTTCTCTTTTGCGGTCAAACGGATCATGGGGCAAGTAGGATCGGCATCGATCTCGGAATCCTCCATGTCCTCCTGGCTGTCATCCTCCTCATCGGCGGCATCAGACGCAAGCAGAAACGGGGCAGTACCAGTGCCATTCCCTACTACCGTATCCAGATAGGATCTCGCAGGAGTATTTCCTGCTTGGTTCGACATTGCCAGGGTGGCCGTCGGATTCAAAGCATTAGCCATCGCAGTTTGGCTCTCCTCCCCTTGTCCCGCCTCAGACGCGGAGTACTCCATCGCCTTTTGGTTTTCCAGTGGCGTTTCCGCCACCACTTCTATCGATTCAATCGTCTGACTCCCAATTCCCTCTGAAGCCGCCTCCTCCTCAGTGATCTCCATTGCCGACGTCCCAGGATCGCCGGGGATGTGTTTCGTCTTCTTCGTGTCACGTTGGATCTGATCGAGAGCCTCGGCCGTTCGAACGTTAGAGAGCGTTTTCGAATTCATAATATGTTAAAATTACGTTGAGAGTGAGTTAACTATTTTGTTATTACTTCGTAATTTGTATGATTATGTTAATATGATTATCTATTTAAATCACTGTCAGATTTTAATAATTTTAAGATTTTAAAGATATCTTATGTTTGATTTGGTGGGTAGAATATAATAATAACTTGTTTGGTTAAATGTTAATGTAAAAGTGAGGGGTAGATAATCTAATTTATCCATTTAAGAAAATGTATCAACGATTGAGGATTGGTAAACCCTCATTAAAAAAAAAAGGAGGAATTACTATAGTGAGTATATTCAATCATAACTTACTTATAAAATGATTAATTTTAAGGACAGTTGATTTACAAGATGTGAAATTATCTCATTATGATTATTTTAATATTATCTTTCGAAAGATATTGTCGAATTTTAAGATTTTAAAATTATCTTATGTGTTTGGTTTGGAGGGTAGAATATAATATTAACTTGTCATGTTAAATGTATTTTTTTTTTTGAAAAGAAATGTATTTCATCATGACTTACATTTATAAAGATAGATCGACTTGATGGGTATGTAATTGGTTCATAAAACGTGAAGATAATCTTATTAGGATTACTTTAATATAATTCTATATTTAAATGGTAGGTACAACCAGATTCTAATAAAATATTATCTTTTGGAAGATAACGCCGAATTATAAGATTTTAAAATTATCTTTTTTATTTAGTTTGATGGTTAGAATATAATTATTTGTTTGGCTAAATGTTATAAGTAAAAGTGAGACTAATCTAATTCATCCATTTGGAAAGATCAACAATTGAGGATGGGTAAACACTAATGAAAAGAAAAAAGAAAAGGAAAAAAGAGGGTTAGTTTAGTGAGCGTATTCATTAATCGTGACTTACTTTTAAAATGGTTAACTTTAAGTGCGATAGGTTCCTAAAACATGATTTCGCCGTTTAGCTAGCCGACAGATGTTTTTGCCGCCTAACAGTGAAAACGGAACGGCCTAGGGATGCCTAGTTGTACAATTCATTGAATGCGCACTTATTAATATGTATGTATTTAGGTAATTATATGTATGTATTTAATAGATTTCTAAATTTTTATGAATACACATAATTATATTTATAATTTCATTACCATAATTATATTTCATATTTCCTTAATTATAATTAATTGAATTGAATTTAGAAAATAAAAAACAAATTAATTTTGAAATTTTGTATGTAGTCCCTAATTATATTTAGGTATTTAGGCAGATTTCAAAATGTTTCTGAATTTTCTTGATAGTGTAATGTATTATTTTTATTGTTATTTAAAGTTTTGAATTTATTAAGATCGTCTTAGAGTCCATCAAAAACAGCATTTTCAACAAAACTATTTGGACAATATATGGACCCAAAAAAATTGAACAATAATCTGTGATAGCAAGTACTTGCTTAATCAGTATCCAAAAGATATTACAACCCTCCGAGCATAAAAATACTGGCAAAAAGTCTTTTTAATTTCCACATTGGACCCATGGAAAATAAAATAAAGTTTATCACAAAATTAAAAATAATTTAAAATATGAAGATGGATGGAGGTGCATATATGTGCACAATCTGCATCTTTTGAAGCACACTAATCAACGGTTGGAGCTTGTAGAATTGTGACAGAAGAAGGGATCCTCACCGCTGGAATATATGCGAAAAAGTTGCTCACTGTACTTGAGAGCTATCATTGTAGAATCCTCAGCAACAAGTTTAGATATTTCTGACATATCCCTATTGAGTTTATTCTCTGGATGACCATCAATGAGATACTTAGCCAATACAACCCTGAATGATATAATAGAATATAATGACGGTGAAGTTAATTAATGACGTTTTGGATATAAATAAAATAGAGAAAGGATGGATAGATATAATAGTAAAGTAGCGGGATTTGAAATTGACCGTACCCAAATTGATCATTTGAGAGTGGCGTAGAAATTAGGTGCCTATAAAGTGCACAAACAGCACTCGTACAAAGTTGAGGGTCATTAACAAATGCCGAACGCATCTCATTTTGATCCATCCATGCTTTTCTCCCAACATTTAAGTTGAGGTATGAAGAAGTTGTAGACTTGTCACCTACTGCAACATTATCAACAATCATCTCAAATGGACATATATGCAACAAAAATAGATCGAAACCACCATATAGTCTCTTATATGAAGCACACAACAATGTCGTAACAAATAGGGCATATAAATATAATTTGTTCTTGGCATTGAGTCACCATCATATCATGCATTAACCAATTTTCCATTTTAACTAGCCAAATTACAACATGCATATACTTAAAGCAAGACCAGTAAATACGAAATAATTAAATTATTAGGCTAATAAATTAAAGAGTTAATACCACAAATGATCCTCTGACTATTGGGGTAGTACTCCTTTTAGTCCTTGACTTTTAATTCGACCACAAATGGTCCTCTGACTTTCATTTCTAACCACAAATAGTCATCCATTAAAATTTCTGTTAAATAGGTGTTAAATCTAGGGGTATTATTGTCAAATTGATATATAATGGTCATAAAATAAAAATGTTTAGAATTTTTCACCAACAAGCATAATTGAAACAATTAACAAATATAAATACTCCTAAATAAAAAGATAATACACCTTATATCTCATAATTATGAGTACAAAATGAAGATTTAATATTAGAGCTATCTGTTTTAATTTAACCAACAGATTAAAATGGAAGAATTTTTTTTTCAAAAACCTTGCTTCCATCATTTTCATGGTTGTTCATACATGGCCGATTAATAGTTTTCACTTTTCATTAATCGATCAAACATTTTGTTTGGGACATAACTGAAGGCCGCCACCGTTGAATTAATATAATTAATCAATTACAAATTGCGAACATTAATCATGAATTTTTATTTAATTTGTTCATTTATGTAATTTGTCATGTCCATTTTGTTTTTATATTTATTAACTTAATGTTTAAAATTAATTATTTTGTCATATAATTATCAAAAAGAAGTAATCATAATAATATTAATCAATTTGACGATATTAGCCCTAGATTTAACACCTATTTAACAGAAATTTTAACAGAGGACTATTTGTGGTCAAAAATGAAAGTCAGAGGACCATTTGTGGTCGAATTGAAAGTTGAGGACTAAAAGGAGTACTAGCCCAATAGTCAGAGGACCATTTGTGGGATTAACTCTAAATTAAATTAAAAGATGTATACAATTAAATAAATATATACCTTCCTTGTTGGGACTAATAGTACCACCAACATTTCTGAGAAGCATTGCAGCAAGATAAGCAACATTCTCCTCAATGTGAGCCACCCTCCTCTCCAACAACACATATCTTTCCTCACAAACCTTCACTCTCTCCTCAACTTCTTTTTTCTCAGTCTTTAACTCTTCCATTTCTCGTTTCATCCTCATTTTCCATTCCTCAATTTCTCCCACCCACTCCTTGGCTTTTTTCAGATTCTCCATCTCCGCTATTAACCATGTAACATATAATAACATTATATTATTGTTTAGTTAGTTATGTTTAGCTGTAGTCAATAGTTAGTACCTATAAGCTAGGAGAGTCTTATGCTGACTCTCATATAGGTATTGCTCCAATCTTGTAATTCTGTTATCAATCTGAAAAGGCTACGTTCATCTGGTATCAGCCTAGGTTAGGTCCTCTCTCCTAAAACCAACCCTACCCTACCGTCACAACCCTACCCTATTTTTTTTTCCCGATGGCTTCCTCTCCGGTCGATGGCGGCATAACTCCTGTCGTCGCCATGCAAGCCCCGCCGGCGACGCATGTCTCCACCGCAAACCATCAAGTTTCCCTAAAACTTACGAACAGTAACTATATATATTGGCGTACCCAGATCCTCCCCTTCCTCCGTAGCCAAGGATTGATCGGATATTTGGATGGATCTGTGCCATGTCCGCCACCATCCCTCCCCGCTGCCGCGCCATCGTCGACGGCCAACCCTTCACCGCCGGTTCCAAACCCTGCCTATGCGCCATGGATCCAACAGGATCAAGGGATCCTTTCCCTCATCGTTTCCTCGCTAACAAGCGAGGTGATGTATTTGGCGGTTGGCAAGGAGACGTCCAAGGAAGTATGGGATTCGATAACGGCGGCGTTCGCTTCACAATCTCGGACGCGCTGTCTGAGTCTGCTCGGCTGTTTTCAGACGCTCCGGCAAGGCAACTCGACGCCGGCAGAGTACCTAGGGCAGGCTCAGATGCTTGTCGAGGCGCTATCGCTCGCCGGAAGACCACTCACAGCGGATGAACAATTGCTCTACGTTCTCCAGGGATTACGCCCGGAGTTCCGAGCCATGGCGAGCACCCTCATAGCGGCTGCCACGCCAATCACCCTCCCGCAATTGGCTGATCATTTACAGTCGCAGGAGTTTCTTCACGCCGATGACTTCGGTGCACCGGACTCAACGTCGTCGCAACTCTCGCCTGCAGCGTTTTACGCTGGACGTGGCCGGAGTAATGGAGGGCGTCACGCAGGTGGTCGTGGCGGGCGGCAAGGTCGCGGTCGTGGCTCAGGCGGTTCTAGACGTGGTGGTGGCCGAAACTCCCCGCGATGCCAGATTTTCCGCAATTACGGCCATATTGCCGTAAACTGCTATCGTCGATATGACGACAAGCCATCGCCGCAAGCTCACGCGGCGTACTCCGGGGACGCATTGGCACCGCCGGCGGACGAGTCCTGGTTCCCGGATACTGGAGCCACAACCCATGCTACACCGGATGTTGGTCTGATGGATCATTCTGAGCCATACAACGGCAACAACACTCTGAAAGTTGGAAACGGTTCAGGTTTGGATATAACTAGTGTAGGTCGCACGGTTATCCCCTCTAGGTTGCACCCGTTAAAAATGTCGAACATACTACATGTCCCGAATTTATCGCTTTCCTTGTTATCTGTTTATAAATTCACTAACGAAAATGATGTATACTTTGAGTTTCATAAGGATTATTTTCTTGTGAAGGATTGCACCACGCAGGCAATACTTCTTAAGGGTGTCACTTCGGGCGGGTTATATCGGCTATCTCTACCTCATCATCATAGAGTCTTTCTTTCCGCCTGGGCCTCGTCCACAATTTGGCATCAACGTCTTGGTCATCCCCACTCTCAAGTCTTGCAGCGGGTGCTTAAAGATTGTTAGTCACTTCTAATAAAGTCAGCAGTCTCGATATATGCTCAGCGTGTCAACTTGGGAAGTCCGCTAGATTTCCGTTAGATAGTCCCCAATAATAGTTCAAATGTATTAGACTTGGTTTTTACCGACATTTGGGGCCCGTCCCCGGTTATTTCTCATTCAGGTTTTTGATATTTTGTCCTGTTTGTAGATGATTTCTCCAGGTATACCTGATTTTATCCACTACGTGTAAAATCCGATATATATAAAGTTTTCACGTTGTTTAGGGCTATGGTAGAACGTCGGTTTTCGCGTTCTATCAAAGCCATACAGTCTGATTTGGGAGGGGAATACCGTCATTTACATATTGTCTTTGAAACGTTAGGAATTTCTCATCGTCAATCCTGCGCTTATACCCATGAACAAAATGGAAGGGTAGAGCGTCGCAATCGCCACATTGTAGAAACCGGTCTTACCTTGTTAGCCCAAAGTTCTACACCTATGAAATACTGGGATTTTGCGTTTGAGTCAGCCACGTTTCTTATCAACTGTTTACCCTCGTCATCTATTGGTTTCAAAACACCTCATTACCAAGTCTATAATACTCCTCCTCCATACACATTCTTTCGTGTCTTCGGCTGCCGCTGCTATCCTTATCTACACCCATATAATAGTCATAAAATTGAATATCGGTCTGCCCCGTGTGTTTTCCTAGGTTATCCTGTTACATATAGGGGATATCGTTGCCTTGACCTTTACACTGGTAAAATCTATACCTGCCGTCATGTTCGCTTTGACGAAACCACTTTTCCTTTTCAGGGTGCATTACAGGAGACTAATATAACTCAACCAGAAGAAACAGTATGGGCTTCTGCACCTCTTTGTTCTAATGCTACTCCGAATCAGTCTGCTATAGCCTCAATCTCGGATCCTTCTTTTCATCCGTCTGACACGTCATGTGCACCTGCTGAGTCCGCATCAGCAGCGCCTTTGGACTCTGAAATACCAGTCAGTCAAAATACTCCTATACAGCCAACCACAGGAGGCCATGCTATGCGCACTCGTAAGAAAACAAAAGGCACAGGAGAGCAATTCTATGCGCTGCATACAACCACGGATCCGAGCTGCTACACACAGGCAGTTAAGCATCCTCATTGGAGAGATGCAATGGATCAGGAGTTTAATGCGTTACTGCATAACAACACATGGAAGCTTATACCAGCAACCCCGCTGATGAATATAATCGGTTGTAAATGGGTTTTTCGCACCAAGCGCAAAGCCGATGGCACTGTAGAAAGGTATAAAGCCCGTCTTGTCGCTAAAGGCTTTAATCAAGTTGCAGGAGAAGACTTCTTCGACACCTTCAGTCCCGTTGTCAAACCGACAACAGTTCGTCTTCTATTTTCCCTTGCGGTTACACATTCTTGGGTTCTCCGACAGTTAGACATGCATAATGCTTTCTTAAATGGTCATCTCGCTGAAACCGTCTTTATGAAGCAACCTCCAGGGTATGAAGACCCTTAGCATCCTGGCTACGTCTGTAAGTTGCAGCGTTCTCTATATGGGCTTAAACAAGCACCTCGTGCCTGGTTTAAACGGCTACAGGACTTCTTAACAACTGCCGGATTCTTATCCTCTAAGACCGATGTCTCACTTTTTCACTACACAGCCGGCGAGTCTCGGGTCTATCTTCTGGTTTACGTTGACAACATAATCATGATGGGTAACGATTCAGTCCTTGTTGATTCCCTTCTCAACCGTCTCTCCCAGGCATTCAAGATACGTGACTTAGGCACTCCAGGATTCTTTCTCGGGATAGAAACTCTGAAATATGGTCAAGGGCTCTTACTATCTCAACAACGGTATATGCAAGATATTTTACTACGTGCAGGCATGGCTGATTGCAAGCCTCTAGCAACTCCATCTATAGTAACTCAGTCTTCTACACCGTCACTTGACCCTTTTGATAATCCCACACAGTATCGTCGGCTAGTAGGGGCTCTTCAGTACCTGACTATTACACGGCCCGACTTGTCGTTTTCGGTTAACCGACTGTGTCAGTTCATGCACTCTCCGACAGAAGAACACTGGGTGTTGCTTAAACGGGTTTTGAGGTATGTTAAAGGTACCTTACACATGGGTCTTCATATCACTCCAGCCTCGAACTCTGCTCTACATGGCTACTCTGACTCTGACTGGGCGGGATGTCCGATTGACAGAAAATCCACCAGTGGATATGCAGTGTTTTTTGGCTCAAACTTAATTTCATGGGTCTCTCGAAAGCAACGAACTGTGGCTCGGTCGTCTACCGAAGCTGAGTACAAGGGTTTAGCAGATTTAGCAGCCGAGATAACCTGGGTCATCTCCTTACTACGGGAATTACATCTATACTCTGGGCAACCTGCTACATTGTGGTGTGACAACTTGGGAGCCACATACATGGCTGCTAATCCCGTATTTCGTGCTCGCACTAAACATGTGGAGGTCGACTATCACTTCGTCCGAGACAAAGTTGCATCAGGGGAATTCACGGTCAGTTTTGTATCGACTCAAGATCAGATTGCAGACATCTTCACCAAACCACTACCAGCTAAGCGCTTCGCTACTCTGCGCTACAAGCTCAATGTTGTTTCAGCTCAACCTTGTGCTTGAGGGGGCGTATTAACCATGTAACATATAATAACATTATATTATTGTTTAGTTAGTTATGTTTAGCTGTAGTCAATAGTTAGTACCTATAAGCTAGGAGAGTCTTATGCTGACTCTCATATAGGTATTGCTCCAATCTTGTAATTCTGTTATCAATCTGAAAAGGCTACGTTCATCTCCGCCTTGAGCGCATTTTCTTGGTCGCTCAATATTTGCCAAAAAGGAGCCGACGAGTGATTAGAACTCATTGGAACTTGTTCAAATGGAAAGCTTAAAGGAAAAAGGATAAGAAGAATGTGAAAATGGCGTAAATGTTTACAGAATAGAAAAGGGGGAGGACATCTATTGACTATAAAACGTGAGATAATGTATTCCATTGTGACTTAAATTTATAATGATGGATTTGATAAGACATTGGTTCATAAAACACGATATGATCTTATTATGATTTTTTTGAAAGGGAATCTTATTATGATTATTATAATATATATTATGTTTAAAGGCACTGTCAAATTTTAATAAAATATTATCTTTTGAAAGATAATGTCGAATTTTATGATTTTAAAAATATTATGTGTTTGGTGTGGTGGTTAGAATATAATAATAACTTGTTTGGTTAAATTTTAAAGTAAAAGTAATGAATAATTTAATTCATCCATTTACGAAAAACAATGACTAAGTATTTGTAAGCACAAATGGTAAAAAATGTGGGGGTACTTTAATGAGTGTATTTTAATTATGACTTACTATTAAAATGTTTAATTTTATGGACAGTTGGCTAGTTTATAATAATATCTTTTTTGGTTAAATGTTAAAGTAAAAGTAAGGAATAATTTAATTCATCCATTTACGAAAAACAACGACTAAGGATTGGTAAGCACAAATGGAAAAAAAATGTGGGGTTACTTTAATGAGTGTATGTAATTATGACTTACTATTAAAATATTTAATTTTATGGACAGTTGGCTTATAAAATGGGATATAATCTTATTATGATTATTTTAATATGATTATATTTAAAGGTATCGTCAGATTTTAATAAAATATTATGATTTGAAATATAATGTCAAATTTTAAGATTTTAAAAATATCTTATGTGTTAAGTTTGGGGGTTAGATTTTAATAATAACTTGTTTGGTTAAATTTTAAAGTAAAAGTAGGAATAATTTTATTCATCCATTTAAGAAAAACAATGACTAAGGATTGGTAAACACAAATGGATAAAAATGTGGGGTTACTTTATTGAGCGTATTTAATCATGACTTAATATTGAAATAATAAATTTTAAGGACAATTGGTTCATAAAACGTGATATAATCTTATTATGATTATTTTAATATGATTATATTTAAAGGTATTGGCAGATTTTAATAAAATATTATCTTTTGAATGAAAATGTCAAATTTTAAGATTTTAAAAATATCTGATGTGAGGGATAATCTAATTCATCAATTTAAGAGAAATCTAACAATGATTGAGGATTGGTAATCACTAATGAAAAAAAAAAAGAGTAAGAATTACTA
>NXFB01000064.1:224805-240274 GCA_002525835.2 Ipomoea batatas
GAGCAATAAATGTGAACAAGAGAGAGATGGAGAATAAACAACTTTGCTATTGAATGAAAGGAAGAAGTTAATTGGTGAAATCCACTCTGGATCTTCAATACAAAACTCCAACGTATGAAAGTAATGTAATCCTAAGCTACACTAAGCTATTTTGATCTATAGAAATGAGAGAAAACTAGTCTAAATTATCTAGGGTTCGAACTTAGCAAAAATTGCATAAAAATGATTTTTATACTATTCAGAGCATGAAGCCCACGGCCACCCACATGGTCGTGTGGTGTTGCGGCTGAGCAGAAACTGATCGGGACCAAACGGCCACTCACACGGCCGTGTGAGTGGCCGTATGTGGTCTTTTTGCTCTCTTTTTCTACCACTTCGCGTTCCGCTGCTCCTATCCTCATTGAGTGAGATCTTGGCTTCCAAAATTGCTTCAATATGATCCAAGAAGCTTCCTATGTTGCTCGTTGTGACCCACTTTATCTAAGAACACCAAACCACACAAATAAGTCATAGATTCCACTCAAGTTAAAGCACTTTGCTAGCAAAAATGGTCAAAATAGGGGGTGAGAAGAGGTTAAGAACCAAAGATATCAACTCCCCCACACTAGAACTTTTGCTTATCTTCAAGTAAAGACAAAGAATAATCACTAGCCAAGCAATGAACATTTATTTCACTTCCTTCTTATAGAACCAAACAACCACAAGCAACTCATGACAACCCACTTGTTATAAGAATCATCTTAGCCTTGCCATTATTAGAGTGTGTGAAAACCTGGTGTGCTCAAGTGCTAAGTTAAGATCATGCAAAACATGGCTTAAGATGAGATCCCATAAGCTTACCCTTCTTACTCCCACTAGATCAACCTTTGGAATGCATGAAATGATCAACTAGGTCTTTATTTGGCTTATAACTTTCACGTATGAGAATAGGGCTACACCATAGCCATACCTCTCATATTTCTTACTCACATTTGAGAAAAGGGAGTTTAAAGGAAATAGACACATAAAGTGTTTGTTGAATTGTCTCACCTAGCCAAGTTCCCATGAGAATGGGACTTAGGATTCGTTGATAGTCCAATTGATCACGAGAGTGACATTGGCACTTAAACCATTTCTCCAAGTTCATCATCTAGATTTAGATAACTTAAACTTTAGACACAAATGTGATTTTATACAAGGATGTTTGATTCGAATCTCTATTTCATCTATTGTCTTTTAATTCAATTACTTGTTCTCATTACTGATTATTTGAACATGCAATACTCCAATATCTTTAGGTTAGCTTTCAAACACTATATAAACATGTGTCTAACCCCTTATTACTCAAATCCCCTTTAAGCCATTCCTTGAAGACGATACTCTTATTTTCCATCATCACTAAAACCAACTTTCAAATGGCACCGTTGCCGGGGAATGACATTGGTTTTTGAGTAATGAGTCCTTTTGGGTTAACATGGGACAACATTCAAGTTAGAGAGTCTAACCACCATCATTTACTTGTTCTTGTTGCAATTTACTTTATTGTTTTTGAGTATTTAAATTGTTACTACTCTCACTAGCAACTACATCTAGTTGCAAAAGCGTTGTTATTGTCTTTGTGCTCACAAGTGAATAGCTAGTTGCATGCAAACGCATTCTAAAGGTGTGCAAGGATTGCTAACAAATGACCATGAGATCAATGCGATAGTGAAAAGACGGAATAGAGCAGCCCATAATCTAGAACAGATCATTGAAGAAGTGGCTTCACCATACGGGGTCACTGGTGAAATAATAAGGAGTGCAGGATTGAGTGAATCTCATAATAGATCCCCATTGAGAGAAGTGGATGAAAATCAGGAACAGCCTCTACCAAGGAAAGGGATCAACCAATAAGGCCACCACTAAGGACACATGATGATGAGACATATGATGAGTATGATGATCCACCATGAAGGCAATCATCAAGAGCTTAATATGATGATAGGGAATATGGTGACTACCACTACTCTATAAGAGCTCCACCACGACCTCAAAGAAGATCCTTCTATGATGACTCACCGAAGAGCTACCAAGTGTCTTATCATGGTCATGATTATGAGCATCCAAGGAGGGACCTATCACTACGGAGAAACATCTCTTATGCTCATGTTGGTCCCGATAGGGTTGGAAAAGTCTAGAGGGGGGGTGAATAGACTTTTCAACAAATTCTAAAAATTATAACACTTTGTTAATTTCAACTCTAGGTAGCAAGCATAAAGCAAATAAACAACTTAGAGTTCGCAGCGGAATATCAGTACGTAAAGTGCTATAAAAAAACTTGATCAGATATGAAGAAATATATCGCATGCAAAAGCAAACTCAGATGATAAATAAAGAATGAATAGTAAAAGGGTTTGTATGAATCAAGAGGAATTCCTTACTAAAAAGATGAATAGTAAAGTGAATAGTAAGGAATAGTGTGTGAATAGTGTATGAATAGTAAACAAGCTCTAGGAAATTGAAATGATCAGAACATGCACTTTGACTATGAAGACTTGTAATAAAATATGCAAGGTAATGCTATGCATGCACACGTATGACTTGCAACACCTAGATGGATATATCAGTTAGTGGGTTAGTATGAGATATGCATGCAAGAATAAATATGGTGCAAGCAAAGTAAAGAGACAGAGAGATTTATAGTGGTTCGGAGATGGTGTAATTCTCCTACTCCACTTCTTCCTTCACTCCAAGGAAGATTTCCACTATCTTCAATCAACCAGATACAAATAGTGGATCAGTGCCCTTCTAGCATCTGCTACTCCGAATGCTCTTTGCCTACAGCAACACTCAAACCCGAACGTCTTGCACCCAGCTACGTTCACGAGCGTCTTGCACCCAGTTACGCTCCTCAACCAAGCGTTTTGCACCCAGCTACACTTAGTCTTCACGAGTGTTCTGCACAAAGCCGCACTCCTCCGAGTATCCCGCACAATGCTATACTCTCGAGCTTTTATGCCGAGCGTTTCCCTACGCTCCCGAGCGTCTCGCACAAAGCCACGGTCCTTCCGAGTGCCTCGCACTCAACTCCGGATTTCACAAGCCGCACCTGCTACTTTCCTTTCCTCTACTCACAGTAGATATGATTTTGCAAAGAACATATTTTTCTTCTTCTCTCTCAGACTTGAATTTTTCTATTCAGCTCAATACTTGCACTCATCAATTTTTTTTCTCTCTTTTTCGAAATATTAGCTCACTTTTAGCACACACTCAATTTTTCTTCTTTCAAATGATATCTCAGATACGTAAGCAGATGAGTGATTTAAGAGAGGTGAGAGAGGTTCTTGTCTTCAAGTCTTGCATGGGTATTTATAGCTTGAAGAAGCTATCTTCCCGTTGTAGATCTTCAAATCTTGATCGTCCATTTTGAATCTTGAAATAATTTGCCAACTTGTTCTGAAGCTCTTCATGACCTTTGTCAGATGAATTTGAAAATTGACCTATGTCATTACTGCTCTTGTAAGAAGCCCATTCGTCCAATTGCACTCGTCAGATCTTGATTTGAATTTCCTTATCAAGATAGCCTCCAATTTTGACTTTTCAAGTGTGAATACTTGACTTTGCAATTTCTTCTTCTGATTGTCAAGTTGATCTCTCCAAAATAATTTCCTCCGGTGACTCTTGCTTGAGCATAAATTATATCACCGAAAATTCACCGACACCTCCAAGTTGGTCTTCAACAGATTAATTCGAAATATGCCTCCAAAAATTAATTTTGGATTTTCGAATTATTATCCCAAAGTTATATTTAATTTTGGCTCCAATCTCAGTCCAAAAATTTACTTTTGGATAGAATTTATGTTACCAACGCTAATTTTTGCTCCCAGGACGTCAACTTCCAGCAGCTATTCCAGTGTGTATTCTGGGAACAGAGTGTCATCCTCCCTGCTTAAAATAAATTCCACACAGTAGGATTCGAACACTGGACATTCTGGTTCATGCTATGTACTTTGACCATTGCTCCATATTAACTCCTTGGTTAATATTCTTCTCAAATAATCTTTATTCTCAGAATGGCCTTGGTAGCATTTTCTCCTTGCATAAATAAATTTGAACCAGCTTCACTATTCAACTTGTGAAAGTTGTCCTCCTTCCTTGTTGAGTCATCCTCATATTCTCCAAATAAAATGTTGATCCTGGGTTTTGAACCAGAGACCTTTGGCTTGTGCTATGCATTCCTTATCCAATCTTCCATATCATCTTTTGATGACTTTCACAGCATATAATTAATAAATAACAATATGCTAACTAAGTCTAATTCTCCTCAATTTCGTATGACTTTGACTTTAGACTTGGATCTTTGGAGATTGTACACTAGACTCAAAATAAAATAAGGGGACTAATAAAAATTACAATTTGTATCATCAAAACTATTACATTTTATTTCCTAACAGCTCATTCAAGGGAATACCAAACACCTAGGTATTATTGGGATGTTTTTGAAGAGTGATATTATAATCAAGAGGACTGCTACTATGAGCACAGGGGGATAAAAGGAGTGCATCTCACCAAAGCTATAGTTCTCAATCTTACCCCTCTAGCCACTATGATGAGGATGAAGCTAAGACTACTTTCCACAAAGAAGAACCATTAATTCTCAATCATATGACTCTTACCCACCCCAAGTTTATTTTCCACAACCTTACACTCAAAACACACCTCTACCAGAAAAGAAATTCATTGCCGAGCACATGTATGAACATTGGTCAAAACCCAAACCACGAGATCGAAATGATCCCTATAAAACTATTAAGGAACATATGTTTGAGGATATGAACTTACAAGTGATTTTTCACTCCAGTAAAGGCCCTCACCATAGATATCAATCCCATAAGTACCTTTATTGCAATAGATGTAAGAAAAAATTCTTGTGTGAATGTAGGGATAAACACTAGAGGGATGGAGTTTATCTAGGGTTTAATGCCAAGCTGCAAGGAAAGTATGGATTGAGTGAGGAAACTTGGGCATTAACGAGGCGTTTGCGAATCAACATTGTGACAGATAATAGCATGGAGGAGAATATTAGAGTGACTCCAAGGGTTGATCAAGGTGGGAACAATCGTACGAAGCAAGTGAGCTTCAAAGTACCCTTAGAGAAGGTCATTGAAGATATAAGGGAGAGTGAGCTAGAGATCCCTGTTAGTGAAGAGTTGCAAGGCCAAGAGAGGGAAAATCAAAACAGGGGATATAGAAATGAATTTGAAGAAAAGAAGGATGATGAGGTGGAAGTAGTGTTAGATGATGAAGAACCTCATAGTGATACATTTGAACGGTCATATGGTAACACTATTGATTCTAGTTTTGGTATCACTATTCTTGGTAATAATGGCTCTCAAACTTGGGGCGATATTTGTAATGATCATTGTAACGATACTTGTGATGATATTTGTATTCATACTTTTGGGGATATTTGTGATAATGATTGTGTTGGTGCTTGTGTTGATAATATTGGTGAAGTTGTGGAGGATGAAGTGGAAGTGAAATGAGATGTCCTAGAGGAAGAAGAACTTGAAGAAGATGTTAAGGACAAAAAAGAAAATCTTGAAAATAAGAATGTGTTGTTTGAGGAATTTTATTGCAGAATCATGGAAGAGAAGAAGGAGAGTAAAGAAGAGAGAGGTAAAGAAAAGACAAGAGATGAGAATTTTGAAGAGAAAATGAAAGAAAAAATGGAACAAGAGGAAGAGAAAAAGAAGAAGGAGTATGAGAGCATATTCTTTGAAATAGATCAATGCCAAACCTTTGAAGAGAATATACTAGTACGTATTGAGCTTAAGAGAGTTTCTTAATGTTCGACATTTGAGGACATACATTGGGAAGAAAATGCAAATAGAGAAGGGAGTCTTCTACCTGCTATCTTGGATAGATTGTTCTTTATTATTTATGATTCTTTTGTTCTTCTTTACATTTCTTTTTTAAATCTTCACTATATTTCTTTCTTTTGTTGTCACTTCTTAATTTTTTGATAAGAATTCTTGGAGAGAGAGAGAGAGAGAGAAAGAGAGGGAGAGTTATCACAAGCTTGAATGCTAAAAATCGCCAATTCACACAATTTTGAGGGAGTATTTCTATCATTTCCTTTATTCTTTTAAAAGTGTTATTATTGTGTTTGGGAAGAATATCTTTAATGTCCTTAGGTGAAGCTCTTATCAAATTAAAACTATGTGTCTTCCCCTTATGTGTTTTGATTTCAATTTCCCATCTATTGTGCGTTAAATTGTGTCTTTACATCGTGGACAATGTAAAACTTTAAGTGTGGGGAGGTTTGATTTGTAAAAAGTATTTTATATTTTCTATGTGTTCATGCTAAAGATTGGGTACATAGGTGGTACATTTGAACTCGTGTGTGTTGTTGTTCCTTTTACCCTGCATTTGTTATGAAAGGAGTGCTATAGGCTCAATTGGCTGAAACTTTTCGGAAACCGCCTCTTACACCGTGTGAGATTTTCATAGGACCCAAGTAGGTTTTTGATGAAGTAGTCTTTTGGGTGAGTTGATGTGTAAGAGGGTATCCTTACACCGGATATCGTTCTCACAAGGATTGGCGATAGGCGTAGAGCTTTAGTATTCCAAACATAAGATTCTAATGTTCCTCATGAAAATCTACCAAAACCGAAGGGTTGATTTGGATGCAAACACAATATCAAACAACACACTATAATGAAAACAAATGATAATAAAGTTGAGGTAAATAGGAACTAAAGGTAGGTCAAGATAGTGACCCCAAATTGGGGACCAAAAGATGATAGATGTCATATGACAATAGGGAAGCCTTTCTCAAGGTCATCCCACACTCCTAGTACGAACATTCAAAGACATTCTCATGACTCAAGAATGTCTAAGAGGTTTTTCATCAAACACTTGGTGTTCTTAACATCACATACTCCTCTTTTCTCAAAGGTGAAGTATGGTTGATCAACTCCTTGAAATTAGACTAGGTTGTCACTCCCTAATCGGAACTCAAATAATCATGTCAATCAACAACATCAAAGTCATGTCTCAACTTTCATTAACCAATTCAAAATCATCCATCAAATACCTATCCTACATCCCTACCTCCCTCCAAGGAGAACTAATCACACATAAGCATAATGAAAAATAACACAAGATTCATAATCAACAAGGAATTTCATAACAAATACAAGATAAAGATCAAAGCAATAAAACAAGAAAGTAAATTGCAAGAAATGAAATAAAGAGAAGAAGACCTTATCTAGTGAAAATGGATATGAAATCCAAGTTTAAATGCTTCAATCCAAGCTTCCAAAATATTTAGGAACCTAAATATAAGCCTAATCTAACCTAAAAATATCAAAGAAAATGAAAGAGAGAAGCTAGGGTTCTAAAATGGGTCGGAACCGTGGAGAAATGAGTGAAAACAAGGTTAAATAGGAGCAGAGACGGGCTGGAAATTCGCAGATCTGGGAGGCTTGACACGTCGAGGGCAATTCTCAACGCGTCAAGTATTTATAGAATGTAAAATGAAGCTTTCTGCCAATACTTGACGCATCAAGAATAATTCTCGACGCGTCTAGAATCTATCTGCAACGGAACTTCTATTTGTAGGCTGATTTTGACCCTTTTATCTTCCGAATTAGGCTTTGAGATCTTCATAAAAGTTATAGCCCTTTGAGTTAGCTTTCCAATGATATATAAATCACTTGATTTGGACATTTCTACTCAGAGATATGGTCAAAAAACCGAGCAGTGGATGAATTGTGCGGGAATCTCAACTTCTTGCTCTTTTGCTCCAATTTTGCCTTTGTTTGTCCAAATGACCAAGACCATTAAAAGCACCACTCTTTGGTTCTTCAAGAGGTATTTCTCTAATCTTCATAGCTTCTTCTAAGCTTCCATTGACTCTACATGCATCCAAACTACTCCAAAAATCATCCAATTCATCTAAGTCATCAAGCATTACACATAAACACACAAATGAATCAAATGAGGAACATTTTTGGATAAAATTATAACCAATGACAAGAAAAATAAACTTAAATGCAAGGTGAAAACATGAACATTTTAGCACTTATCATTTTTTAATTCAATTCGGCATGCTTGTTTGTGGTTTAGTGCGCAATTTCTATAGATCTCAGTTAAAGATCTCTCGAAAGTGAGTGTATACGATAAGGTTTGTGGTAAAGTAAGGTGGTATGACCTAGAATTGAACTTTTTCAATGTGGCACAAGGCAAAATGTGAGATTTTCTTTTGGTGAGATGTGTGATTCCCTACTCCCAATGAAAAAGGCATGAGGGGATGCACACAGAGTCAATAGAAAAAGATAAAAAACGACTTTAAGCTATCCTTAATTGAGAGGAAAAAAATATGAGGAGAGTCATCTTGTAGGATTCGAGCAACTATTGCACAGACTTCAAAAAAGCGCAGAGCTCTACGTGAAGGCAGTTGACTCGACGGGATATCCTAGATGTGATTAGAAAAAAAGAGAGATTCTCATGCTAAGCCAAAATGCGTGTAGCGGCTTGTGTCACACTATCATGCATGTTAAAATGGGTCTTTGGGGCCAAATGAGGCAAAGTTGGAAAGGCCATGTGCATCGTTCACATTTTAAGCCAATTGAGGGTACCGCACTCACTTTCCAATGTTTACAAGTAGGAAGAGGAATAACATATCATTGACTTCTGGTGCACAACTTATTTGCTTGATCTTTGGAATTGTATGGTTGCTTTTGAAGATGCCTGGTATTTCAATCTATTTAACTTGGTTTTGTCTTGCTTGAGGGAAAGCAAGGTCTAAGTGTGAGGAGATTTGATGTAATTAATACCCATATTTTTAGAAAAGCAATTATATTTATGTTTAATTTATTAAATGAAGTCAACAAGTCAAAGCTTCTTAAATATGATATTGGATAAAATTACCAAATTACCCTTCCTTACTCTTAAAGGCTAAGGAATCACTTCATCTTGGATAAATATCTCATTTGAAAGAAAATAAGGAGAGTTGCTAGAGAGATAAGGGAAGGAAAAATCTTGAAGCTTTGATCTCCATCTTCTTCAAGCTTAGGTCTCAAGTAATTTTTGGAGTATTCTAGGTAAGTTTGACCTCCATATTTCACTCTTTTTGAGTTGAGTTTATCATTGGAGCCCTAAGATTGATGTTTTGAAACTATTAGGGATTTTGAGAAGGAGTATTTGGGTGAGCTAAGTAGCTAAGATTTGGATGCTTTAGGTAAGTGGTTAACTCTTCTCTCCTTATTTTGCAAAACCCCAAACCTATTTTGAAATATCTACTACTTTGAATACCCATTTTAGGGTTAGTTTGAGTTAAAAATATTTTGGGCTTTTGATATAGTATGACTCAAGCTAGTTATGATTGTTAAAGTTTGATTTCACTACTATTCGATTTGTGGGTATGATTTGTACTAAGGGGTTTTGCTATAAAAGAGGATCAAGTAATTTATTTGGTAATTATTAGTTTATGATGTCATATTTGTTTTGCCAAGTTATGAGTTATAAAGATTTCATATTACCTTTGGATATGTACTTTGTTATGTGATTTTAAGGAAATGAGTTTTGCTACAATGGGCTATTTGAGTATAAGAGTTATTGTGAATGTTTGGCCAAACTCACGAGGCAACCTACAATTTGTTATTTGTTTTGTTCGACTTGGAACGTTCCTAAATGCTCATTCCGAATCGTCGAGCTTAACTCATATATTAGTGTAGTATCCGTTCATAATTACTTTCTCAACCTACTGAAGCACAAAAAGTCAATATTGCCTCCACTGAGACTCGAATCCACCCCCTCCCCTTGCATATGGGAGTGCAATCGGGTGCCATTAGACCACAAGGTCTTGGCATTATGGTAATTAAGCTAAACATTGATCGTTGAATTTATTTTTATAATAAATATAATTAAACTATTTATCATTTTCCCATATTTATTTTAGTAATAATATTATAACATAAGTCATATTACATATCGATCTTTTTAAGATAATTGTTGACAAACAAGTCATATATTATTCAATTAATTGAGTAATACTTTTACACTAATCTTATAATCAAATAAATGTATACGTTCAATATTAGAATTATTTTATAATTTCATCTTTATTTTTATTATCTAAATATATAATAAAAAATTTATCTGTGCATCGCATTGGGTAATTGGACAATTATTTGCTCTAATTCAAGCAAGAAAAACATTAAAAAATATATATATAATCGATCCAACTAATTTCATCAATTGCGCTATATAATATTCGATGCTATAATTTATATAATTGTATATCGATCCAAATATTCGATGTTATAATTTATATAATTGGCGAAAATACTAGTATATTCTAATAAAATAAAATATGCATAAAAAATGTATATGCTTTTTAAATAGTGAAAGTAAAATTATTATTTTATTTATAAAAATATTACAATAATTTTTTATTTAAAATAGTAGATATTTTTATATTTAATATCTATTAAAAATTGATTTCATTTATAATTTTATGTTGTAGGTATATTTAATTTTGTATTTGGTAAGATTATACTTTCTTAATTTTATATCAATCACAAAAGATATAATATAATTTTACCAAATATATGATATTACTAGGTTTTCACGCGAGCTAATTAATGCCCAGTACAGTGTTTATATTTAAATAAGCATTTCAAATATATTAAGTATTTCAAATATATAAGTGCAAGATTATATAGGATAAATTCATACACAGATAATTAAATGTCAAATTTTTATTTATTTAAATAGGTAATATAAAGTATATGAATGCAAAATAATATAGGAAATTCATTATAATTATCACTAAGATAATGTTTTCAACTTTGTAAAATCATAGTCTAAATATATACTTAGTCTAAACACGGTAGTCTAAATAAATATTAATTTTGGTTTAAATTATCTAAGTTTTCTTAATTTTCATTTGAGTAGCATTGTCATTGTCTCCATCCTTTACTGTACTATTTATCTTCTTGTTGCAATGCCTTGATCTTTTGCTTCTCTTTTGTTTTGGTTTGCCCAAATGACCAACACCATTGAAAACACCATTCTTAGGCTTTTTTCATCCATCTCCATAGCTTCATAGTTGACTCTCATTGACTCCAAATACATCCAAAATGCTCCAAAATCCTTTACTTCTCCTCAAAGATAATGAATTGTGCCTAATTGATCAAATAAAATAATGATCATTTTGAACACCACTGTGAAACTTTATAAGCAAAATAAGGCTAATTAAGAATGAGGTAGATATGGGTATAAGTATGAACAATTATGCACTTATTATCAGTTGTATACCGATTTCCATAAACTCTAATCTAGCTTTGAGTCTATCTTTAGTCTTATCATTTATATCTAGAAGTCTTCCAATAAGACTATTACACACTTTTTTTTTTAAATGTGCATAACATCAATACTATGTCTCACGTCTAACAACTCCCAATATGGGAGATCAAAGAATATTGATTATTTTTCTCCATGGACTGTTTTTAGCTAGATGTATTTTCAACATTAGATTTATTTCGCATTTTGCCTTTTTGAAATTTAAGCTTTTGAACCTTGCCAATTGGTTTCAAGAAATCTCTGATGATCCCTGTCTTTTTTTCATGAACAAGTTGTTTATAACATGTATCCTTTTCACATAAAAGACATGCTTTATGGCCTTTAACACTATAACCAAACAAATTATCATAAGCTGGAAAGTCGTTTATTGTGCAGAAAATCATGATACACAACTTAAATGACTCTTTTCGATATGCATCAAATACTACCACACCTTCATCCCACAACTTTTTCAAATCATCAATCAAATGTGCCCAACAAGATGTCTATATCATTCTCCGGTTGTTTTGGTTTGAAAATCATCAAAGACACAAGTATATACTTGCATTTCATACACAGCCAAGGAGGCCAGTAGATTGTAAATCACCAACATAATTAACAGTTCACGAGCTGTGCTTACTACTAAGATTACCATGTGGATTAATTCCATCGGTACAAAGTCCAAGTCTAAGAGATTTCTTGCCTCATGGTTAAATTCAGTAAATGAATTATCAATTGTTTTCTGTTTAAGAGAATCAGCTGGGTGCTGAATCTTCCCATCAGAAACTTTTTGATCTGCATGCCATGTTAAGCTTTTCAATTCGCATCAGGATTTGCAAACAGACATTTAAATATTGAAATAATCGGAAGATACCACATCACTTTAACCGGTGGCCCATTCAAGATCACTTCACCATTAACATCATTCATTTCTTTGTAACGAGATGCCCCACATATTGGACAAACATGCAAAACTTTGTGCTCGTTTCTAAACAATACACAATCATTACGTCAAGCATGTATTTTTTTTTTTTATATCTCATACCCATAGGGCGTAAAATATTTTTGGCCTCATATGTACTTTTCGACATTTAACTTTCTAGGAGCATATCTGTTAAAATCTCAAGTAAGACCGTAAAACTCTTATCGCTCCACCCATTCACAACTTTTAAGTTGAATAGTTTTAACACAGCTGATAACTATGTATATTTACTACAACCCGGCCACAAAGGTTTCTCTGCATTACTTGCTAAGCTATTCAACTGTTCTAATTGATTAATGAACTCTTCTTCGACATCATGAATCATATCTTGTAATTGATCCTCTGTGTCATCATCTTCATATCCTCCGGTCTCAACATAAGTGCTAGATGTATTTGACAGATTTTCTCAATGACATATCCATTTTGTATACCGTGGATTAAATCAATTCCAAAGTAAATAGTCGAATATATCATCTCTATCCAAAGTCCTACCATTACAACGCTTTTTACAAGAACAAAGGAACTTCTCACAATTGTTAGGAAGATTGTTGTTTACAAATTCTAAAAATTGTTTAACCTCATCTTCATACTTATCACTCATACGAGATGCCGTTATCCAACTCTTATCCATTAAAAAAGATTTCCTAAAATGTTAAATTATATAACAATTAAAGTAAATTGATAGTCCAAGATATTAAATTAAGTAGATAATTAATTAAATGCTAGTTAACACTAATTAAACCTTTCAAATTTGTCAATATAATTAAATCTCTGTTAACACTAATTCAAATAATTTCTAAAAGAATAAAACTCTGGCTAATCACCAGATGCACAAAGAAAAGCCGAAAGCAAGGAAAAAAATAGAGAGAAATCTTACCTCACTGCACCTGTCAAAGAAAGAAACTACGAATGAAGCTAATAGTACTACTACTCGTCTCCTACGTACTATCGATCTATCCTAATAAACAAAATGGCAATGTATCAGCACTGTATAAAGTATCTTCTTCCGTATCAAATTCATACAACAGTGGTAATTAGCTATTCTTCTTGATTAAACCATGTGAAGAATAAATAAGATATTTTACTCCAAGATTATGGATGGCTAACATTTTATACCATGTCATTAATAAATAATGGTAATAGTTTAATACCGAGAGCTGAAAAGCTCCATTAATGAAAATATGAAATCAAGAATCAATTGAAGATGCAACACAGTCTGGATAAAGCAAACCGTACTATTAAGGAGAAAAATGACCAAGGTGGTGACACGTACACGGCTTGTCCTTCTTTAATTTAGACAAGCCTCCAGAGTTAATGAGAGCAACGCAAATATGTACCTTAGAAGATAGTTGTTCTTCATCAGAGTTAATTCTAGAAATGGTCCTTCCACTATTGATTTTTACCAATTTTTGTCATCGACTTTTAATTTTATCAAAGTTGGTCCCTTAATTATTGATTTTGTACCAATTTTTGTCTTTCTGTGAAATCAATGTTAAATAGGTGTTAAAATTGAGGGCAAAAATGTCAAATCAAATATTTTAACCTTTCTTCTTCAATTTGTTTCCCTTCCTCCATCGCAAGATTATATAGGGAACAATGTGAGTCAATATATTTATTTTTTACATTTTATGTTAAATTGTTTCAAGTAATTAAATTTTTTTTTCTATATTTTTTTTTTGTTTTTGTTTTTGTTTACTGCAATGTAATATATATACTCTGTAATAATTTTTTTTTTTTTTTGTAAATTCTCTAACTAGATGTGGAGTGTTATTGTATATTTTATTGTTGTATTAGGTTTTATTTTTTTATTATTTGATAGCAAAAATGGTAGAAAAGGACACCACTAGGAGGGGAAACAAAGTAAAGAATAAAGGTTAAAATATTTGATTTGACATTTTTGCCCTCAATTTTAACACCTATTTAACATTAATTTAACAGAAGGACCAAAATTGGTACAAAATCAATAGTTAAGGGATCAACTTTAGTAAAATTAAAAGTCGAGGGTAAAAATTGATAAAAGTCAATAAACAAAGGACCATTTCTGGAATTAACTCTGTTTATCACCTAAAACAATTAGCAATTTTGGATCACTTGTATCCCGGTGAAACCAATCATGTTCTTAAACTTTGTAAAGGGAAGTTGACATTAGATTCACGCTTAAAACATTATTAGCAAACTGATTTATTAAATGTATGTGTTTCTGCAGAATATGATAATTTAATAAAAAGCATCAAATCACTATCCCTATATATTGTTTAGTTTACATAATAAAAATTATACAGTAGTAGACAATTTTTATACAATACTGAATATATATAATTAATGAATAACGCATTCTTTCACCCACAGTAGCAAACTATTTAACTAAAGTTCAAAAATCAGTTGCAAATATTTATAACTAAAGTACTGAATATATATATAACTAAAGTGCTGGAAAAAAAAATAGTGCTATAAATCAGGGGCAACCTTTATAGCATATGAGCATGAGTTACTTAACTTATGTACAAGTATTTATATAAGTATCTATGTACTGAATATCTTTATCCATCATATGTATATATAATTATGACTCTATGTTCTACTTGTTGTACAAAGTGCTTATGTGATTATCAAATCTACTTATTTTTCAATCTATATATGTAAAAACTATTACATGGTGTAGTGGTTTATATTTAGTATTTATATATGCGTGCTAACCTGGTTTGTTTTCTACTTAGCTTGTTTTGTTTAACCCATTTCAGGTTCGAATTGATGTGTGCCGATAGCGCGTAAATGAGTTAGATAGAGTACTACCGTTTTTTATTCCAGCTCCTAGTTGATTCTCTAGTGTTATCTCTATTTTGTTGAGTAAACTAATGACTCTTGATGACTAGTATGTCTACTTAGGGTGTGTTTGGAAAGCAAGAAAATGCTTTCTAGAAAATGATTTCTGGAAAATGAGTTATTTTCCAGAAAATATTTTCCTTTCTTGTGTTTGGCTACAGAGTAGAAAACTGGATTTATGTGTTTGGCTTATTTTTCATAAAATGAACAAGAAAATGAACAAAAATCCAGAAAATGGGCAAAAAATACATCAAAACTCACAAATTAAGTCATTACAAAATAAAATTAAATTAAAATTAAAAAAAAAACTAACAAGTTAACTGGTTTGTGAAACCAGTGTTGGACTGGTTTGCG